>JAWPHD010002591.1:0-249579 GCA_037043455.1 Cyrtodaria siliqua | reverse complement strand
ACAATATGGGAAAAGCGCAATACATTGTGCTTAAACGTAAAAATTGTGTGGAGGATACAATATGGGAAAGGGAGTGTGTGGAGGATACACTATGGGAAAGGGAGTGTGTGGAGGATACAATATGGGAAAGGGTGTGTGTGGAGGATACAATATGGGAAAGGGTGAGTGTGGAGGATACAATATGGGAAAGGGTGTGTGTGGAGGATACAATATGGGAAAGGGTGGTGTGGAGGATACAATATGGGAAAGGGGGTGTGTGGAGGATACAATATGGGAAAGGGTGTGTGTGGAGGATACAATATGGGAAAGGGGGTGTGTGGATGATACAATATGGGAAAAGCGCAATACATTGTGCTTAAACGTAAAAATAGTAAACTACTAGTATTGCGCATTTAATTACGATGTGGGCCTTACCACAATAATTTTACAGACGTTTTGGGGAAAAGTAAGAAAACTACTAAGACTATATTACATGTAATAACTGTAGTAGACGAACATTCCTGACACTTTTCTATGTTCAGTTCATTTTTTTTAAACGAAATTAGTTCAGCATTGAAAAACAAGTTAGATAAAAAAAAAATTGATTTCCTGTTCATGTTAACGACAACGCGCATCTTCTAAACAGTCTATTCCCGACCGCGTTAATAGTGAAGAGGTTTCTTCATAACCTCTTTCCGACTTAGTGTTTACCACAGGTGTATCGGTAGTCTCTATATAGGTCACGTTGTAAACCATGAATAGCGCTGGTAGTAAAATCTTCATGAATAACTGGTGCAAGTATTTGAAAATATGAGGCAACTGATTGGTTGACAAAGTTGTATGAACACTGAAGCCAACTATAGCTTAGGGTGCGGAATTTTAACAAGACACGTATCAATGGCACGATTTAATGGACAGAAACCGCAATGTGATGGGGTGAATGACATGATTGAAGCTACGATGGGACTTTGCAAGATAATAGTTGTAAGAAACAAACTGCCTCGTGCCATTGTAGCATCACATCGCGACGTCTGTTCATCTTCAGTCTTAAAACTTGCCTTCATACACTGCATCGTGCCATCTTACAATTGTATCGCGGCTTCATGGACATTTTCTGGCAAGAGCTGTATTAATCATGACCTTCACAGCATTCCTTAGTTAACACAGATATAAAACTATCAATGGATCTGTAACGTGTCTCTCAATCATTGGCGGTACTGGTTCTACCCAGGAAAAATTGGGTGGTTTGCCTCTTCAACAAACATTATCTACCGTTAAATATGGCCTAACATGTGCTAAAACAGCATTCAAAACAGTTCAATTATCTTTACAAAAAACTGATATAATTATGTTCTTTAATGTAGGTACTTGATTTGTTGTCATAGTGTTTAATGTGTGTACAAATACATACTATGTTTACTCATAATCAATTAGCTTTACTTTGATGATCTTTAATTAAGAATTGGTTTTCAATTGTTCGATTTTCATGTGGTTTATAAAAACGCTGGGAGGAAATGGCATAAACACCAAAATATGCGAGTCAATTCTTATATTTACATTATTTATTCTCGTCGCTATAGTAACATCAGTCACGTGTCTTGGGATACTGATAATGATAAAAACAAATAAGGCAAAAGAGAGACACCTATCGTCAGTGAATTTTCAGACAGTCGAGTAGCCATTTTCTATTGAGCCACATTGGGTGCGTGCGCAGTAGCTCCACCTTTCTGCGTGCGCAGTAGCTCCACCTTTCTGCGGAACCAAACTGGATGCGCTATTAGTAAATGAATGTGACCTATATTTAAATACGAGGACAATACATAAGTCAACAAGTAGACCAAGTTGACGTATTTGCTACCTACGACAGGTTAGTCTTGTTAGTAGGGTATTAATATCTGACGAAGTAGTCTCCCTTCTACTTGAAGGTTTGTTTAGAAGATTTTTACTATACCGATGATTTTTTTATAAAACATGCTTGCTCGGTCATCACACCTGAAATAGTTATTGTATTCATATATGAAAAAACGAACCACTAACGCGATTATTGTATAGTATTTGGCATCTCATCTGAATAATTACTATCCTAACACACTGTATAACAGCGTTTGAGTGATACATAATGATAAAGCGCTTTACTATCTAGTGCATGTGGCGGGTGTCCCCCTCCCACTCGCCGCATCAATCGTTTTTCGGATAATAATTAAACCGAGAGAGAACTGTAACTATGGAGAGAACTTTAACTAATGTTGTAATAACTTGTAGTTCAATCCATTTGCATATGTTTCTATGAATATTGTGATGTTGAATTGATTTATTGTAACATATCTGCAATAAAATATTATTAAACTAAATTAAACCGAGATGCAACAATGAAGGATTTATTGTTACCGATACGTTTATGCTTTAAACTATGTGACACGCTAAAAACATGTTAATGTGCGGCGACCCTGCCCTTCTTATGGAGTTCAAGAAATTTCTCTCTGAGCTTGTTCCTCCTTCTGTAGGTAATAAATCAAGGTATAACTTACGGAACTCTACAAACATCCAAACTGTCAATGCCCATGCCAACTACCACTATGATTCTTTTCTCCCCTCTGTTACTCGCGAATGGAATAACTTGTTTAACCGAAGAATCACGGACGCCGAAACATTTATTTCCTTCAAAAACTCACTTAAAAAGAAACATACAGATATTGCATACTAGACTGCGTCTAAATTGCAGTTTCCTTAACAATGATCCAAAAACATGATAGACTCGCTTATTTGTACATGCGGATGTGTTGAAAACGGTGACCACTTCTTCTTTAAGTGCAATAAATATACTGATATTAGAAATGTATTGGTAAATTCATTACCCCGTCTACCAAATATTACACTGAAAACACTTCTATTTGGAGATCAAAATGTATCGTACGATACAAACATTCTTATATTCGGTGCGGTACACAATTATATTAAAAACTCAAAACGTTTTAACTAGTAGATCGATTTATTTTCTTTTGTTGAATTCCCAAATCAACTACACCCCCATTCCCTGTGTCGCCCCAAACTCCCTATTTATTTATTTTTAAATTGATGTACAATGGAGATTTATAAATAAATATTAATAACGATTAAATGTATTTGCAGAATCTATTCATTTTTTGTCTGTTTGAATTTCGTATTTTTTAAGTTACTTTCTATTTTTTCTTTTTGTTACTTTTTAGTATTTCAATTATATCTAAGCATTATTCTAGAATAATTATATATATATATATATATATACCAAGAACTTACAAACCTTTTTTTTTTACACTTAGTAATTTAAGTTCTCATACTTCCAGAATGTATATTGTGAAAATATCTAATTATTGCTGTTTACTATGCCATCAGTTGTGTACAATTAATATCATACCTAGGAGAAGAACATCATAAGTATCTTACTTTCGTTCTAATCCTTTTTCTTCTATTGTGTACAAATAATATGTTGTAAAAAGCTTGTGAAATAAAATATGTTTAAACCAAGAAATATATATATAAACCAAGAAATATATATATATATATATATAGAGAGAGAGAGAGAGAGAGATGAATTTCATGCCCCACAGTTTGGTCTTCAAAACTAAATGACTCGGCTAGTGTTTTCTGTATTAATATATATATGAAGCTTTAATGCTCTTATAAAGTGTGTAAACAACTACTTGAATCACTAACTCTCGTCCGTCGGAAGGGCACGTGTACCAGGCGGTCCCATGTATAGGTATATATCCATCGAGCAAGGAATCTATTCGTTAATAAGAGTAGGACATGTTCCCGGATTCATATGTATGGTTCCCATCTCTCTGGGGGCAGCTCTAAACAACATTCAATTCAGTTACTGAATTACATGAACAACTGTTAGCGATTTAAACCACATTTAAATAATATTTCTGATTTAGTAAATAGTGTCTCCGTGGTAAAGACGCTGAGTTTGAAACCACGTGCCTCTCAACGCTGCACAAGAGCTCCATTTGTACGTGAGAAAGTGCCCATTTTTACGGATGCAGGATGTATACAGTACTGGTTCAACACACAGGGCCTTTTTACCAGTTTTGGGAAAGAGGCCTTAAATGGGGAATGGAATTGCCAGAGGTAAGTTTAAAATATGGGGAAAACTGCATGATTTTTAACGAAATTTGGTGGGGAAGAGGCCTTATACAGGACGCTGCAAAGTAGGATAAAAAGGTCCTGACCTATGAATAGGTGGATGATCTGTCGCCACCACTAAAACATCGACCGCCATATACAACGTCAAATGTGGTTAAAATATGTAATATGTGCCAACAACCTGATTTGGTGACAACATACAAATAGCCGAGTCGTTGAGTTTTCCTGACCAAACGTTTTCATAAACAATAATTAAAATTAGGTAGAATGCAGTTTAATATAATGCATATACATGCACATTTCATTACGAAACATTGACAGGGTTTTCATTTGGACAGACACCAATCATTCTTTCAGATCGCTTCTAACTCACGAGTCAGATACCTCTTCACTAGACTACACAGTCACTAGACTACACAGACATTAGACTACACAGTCACTAGATACACCGTCACTAGACTACACAATCATTAGACTACACACTATACTTCACATTCATTAGACCACACACTCACTAGACTACACATTCACTAGACTATACAGTCACTAGATTACATACTAGACTGCACAGTCACTAGACTATACAGTCACTAGACTACACAGTCACTAGACTTTACAGTCATTAGACTACACAGTCACTAGACTACCCAGTCATTAGAATTCACCCTAGACTACACAGTCACTAGACTACAGAGTTATTAGCCTACATACTATACTACACAGTCACTAGGCTACACAGTCACTAAACTACACATTCACTAGACTACACAGTAACTATACTAAACAGTCACTACACTACATACTAGACTATACACTAGACTACACAGTCAATAGACTACACAGTCTATGAAAAACAGATTTAACACAATTATTTTGTATACAAGAAATGCTCGGCGTTAAACTATATAATAGACTGTTACGGAATGTAGGTATAATGAAGTCCGTAACAGGCATTTACAAACGACACCTAGCACCTCAAATGAGTATCATTAAAGGGACACACGGCACTCTTGAACAATTTATCAAGCATTATACTTCGCACCTCAATTGAGTATCATTTTGACTTAAAGGGACACACGGCAATCTTGAATTATTCATCAAGCATTATACTTAGCACCTCAATTGATTATCATTTTGACTACATTTAAAACTGAAGGGGCATGGGGTTAGTGAGGTGGTGCTTTTTGTTGTAAAATATTCCTAAGTGTTTAGTTTTTAATAACATTCATAATAACGTTTCGCCAATAACAGCTTGCAATCTGTCAAAATACGACTATTTTGATGTTTTGTTAATTCCCAAAAATGTCTTCCGAAACTCGTCACGGTCAGAATGCACCATTTCACGTCTAAATGAAAACAAAATGTAGGGGAGCCCTCCAAATTCCGCTTTGTAACTTCGTATACGCGAAGTTCAATTGCTTGCTCCTGTAGCTATGATACATTTCCATATATCGTTTCATAGCTTTTGATTAAGGGAGATAACTCGTGTGACATTGTCTTATTTATTACAGACCTGCTGATATACAAACCTGCTTGCATATAATTAAATGAAAGTTAATACAATTTGGCGTTTCCTTTTTATTCGTTATTCCACAGTTGGTTTAATGTATTATTGGTGCAATATAACTAGAACGAATTCGACACCCTTTAATCCTGTATCCGTTTTACATGTCATTGTTTTGATCGTTCTTTGGAGAAGGGGTTGGCTGTGACATGAAAGTTTTCTGTATACATGTATTACCCCCTCCCCCCACCGTACCCCCCACCAACCCAAACATTCACCCAGTCCCCCGTACCCCTCCCCCACATCCATCCAGCTCCCCCCCCCCACCCCCCACACACACACATCGGCACACCTCTAAGGTGGAAACACTGGAATTGTTTGATTTGCTTTGTATTCAGAGGAATATACTTGTATACATGTATATGCCGAGTTTAAAAAGAGTAATAGAAAAATGACACTACAATTGAATTTTATGTATATTGGACCTTAAGACGCCCCTTGAAACCTCAACTCCCCTACCTACCCACCACCACCGCCACCACCACCACAACACACACACGTAAGCACGGACGTACGCAGGAGAATTTTTTTTTTATACACTGTAATCCTGTCATCAAAATGTTCGTTTGAGACATAATTAAAAAAAAAAAGACTCCTGGTACCCTCCACCCGCCCCCCACCCCCCCCCCCCCCCGCTCACCCCCACCCCCACTACCCACCCTTCCAACCCCAACCCCAGGGAAGACGTCCGAGTTTTAAATAATAAATAGTTTTGACATGCTGTGTATCTCTTTCATAGATGACAATCATATCAATTAATGTGCAAACGTCACACTGTAATTGAATCATTAGTGTATATGATATGATGCCCCTCACAGGCCCCACCGATAACGTAGGAGGAAACAAATGTATACAGTGTAATCACATCATCATAACGTTTCATTTGAGATATATCATATAGTGCACATTGACATACTATCTTTTAAAGCAAAGAAAATCACTGCAAATGAAAAATAAGCATACAATATATGCGTTTTACATTTGTATATTTATTTTTAATGTTGTATATTTATTTTTAATCAATTTGTAATGATTTTCTTTGCTTTAAAATATAGTTTGTCAGTAAGCCATATATGGTAAAAAGGCTCGATGGCGTCATCGTTCCAAGATGGCCGCCCCCATTTATGTTTCTTTGCAAATTTCCAATAGGTCATATCTCCTTTATTCTTCATGGTATTTTTATAATTCATAAATGGTGTTTGAAAATAGTGCATCAACCCCTTTAATGAAAAAGTTCGCGCAGGACGCTTGACGACTTGGCTGGAGTTGCTAATTAAATCATAAATAATTATTCAAATGAGGATTATTTTGCTAACCATGCTAACAGCTGTACATATAATTCAAATGACGGTATCTTCTTCTTCCAATTGAAGGACAGATTCTTTAAAGAATGTAATTGTCCTGTGTAAACTAGCGCTATGCCGGTGAAAACAGTCGACTTCCATCGTCGCTGCATACAATACAATTATTCACAAGGCATGAAGGATCTCGTAGGTGGAGAAGAGGGGAGCCGGTAGTGTGGTAAGCCTGGCTCGGAACTCTTTTATCGTCAGTGAGTCTGTGATCATGGTTGGCAGCAGGTTCCAATCCCTAATGGTTCGAGGGTAGAAGGAGAACTTATATATGTCCTTTACAGCTGCTAGTTGATATATGCGTTGTGTGCCCCTTGTACGGATGTCGCTGTGTTGGATGAAATCAGGACTGATGTACTATACAGTACTGGTTCTACCCAGGACATTGGGGATGGTCTGATACAGACCAAAAACAATCGACCGTCATATCTGGGATAAAACATAGACCCCTGGTCATATGTGCCTAACGTGTGCTAAAATGACGTAATCCACCAATCAAACAAACAAAAATGTTTCGAATCCAGATCGCCTCCAGTCTCTTTAAAGAAACGAACCCGCCAAATAAAGACAAATACACTACAATACCGTTTATCAAAACTCTATCCAGGTGTTCAGGTCATATATGAATGTACATGTGCCGATTGAAAGTATGAGTTTATTTTCGGGTCCTTAAAATACCCGTGATTGAATATGCGTAAAATGAATTAGAAGCTCCAGCTTTGGGGTTTGATATGACTGCTTAAAGCCGTTTAAACTGTGACTATGGAGTTTTGATTCTCAAAATATGTCGGTTGTTGGCGGTATAGAGACTTTAAGTAGATACATTCCATCTCATCTTATCGTATACTTTGTTTAACATTGTTACGTAGAGTCGTCTGCCTCCAGAGTGCTACATACTTTGCGTCTGGCGTACCATGCCTCTGGGTCCCGAATACTCTCTAAATATGCCATTCCGGCGTACGAAAACGGGGGTGTTTCACTCTCATCTTCAGTATAATGATTTATTAAACCACAGACCTAATAACAAATAGATTGGACACTATGAAAATTGTGTAAATTTCAAGTGGCACAGTTCGAAAATTTCACAAAATATTCCCCAACTTTAAAAACACATATCATGAAGAGCTTTGTAGATACAAGTTTTATTCAAGCCAAATACCATCACAAATTTAATTTTCTTTCCAGTGATAGTACTTTGTTTTCTCTTACATTGAGAGCAAAAAAGGGGTTTGATGTAAACTTTGACTATGTCAAAACATTGATTTTTAAGAGAAAAGCGAAAAATGATGACATTTTAAACTTTAAACATTTTTTTATTTTGAAAATGAACATAAATTATTATAATACCATTTTGCTACTCACTATGAATCTTTTGGATGTATTCTCAACAAAATCGGTGAATAATTGAGAGAGAAGATAGAAGGAAAAGTTAAGGTGCCACGTGATATTTTGATTACTTCATTGGTTAAGATAGGAAGTTTCCTATCTGTTTATTAATATGTCTGTGATTAAACAAGCATTATAATATATATCTATCCTCTCTATTAAAAACGTTCGCGACGCTCAGTGGACACTTCTTTAATTAACGGGTTTTGTTAACACGTACTGTCGGCCGGTATGCAGATATCACAACAAACATTTAAGGGGGAATTGACCTATTCGTAAATTTAAGAGTACACATATGAACTATACGTTTTGACTATTTGAAAATACCAAAATGGGACGTTTTGACCAATTTGGGGACGATTTGATTTGCACCCGGTTTGCCACAGGTGCGTGTGTGTGTAGTTCTAAGGAGTATAGTTCCTCCGTCTTTCAATCAACAGGACGTCCTAAATGTTTAGCAGGGTGACCACAATAATCTCAAAATAACATTCCCTGATATTTCCTTATTGACCGAGTTTTCACGATTGTTTCGACGTCTTCGAAGCGCCTTACTCGATTATGTTCTTGTTCATCCCGCTCCGACGAACACCCGTTGAAAAATCGAGTATAAAAAACAAAACAAAAACATAATCGAGTGTACTGTCAAGGTCAATTGGGTCATGGCGCGACGAATCGTTGCACAATTATTTCGTTTTTCAATATTTTTAATCATAAATGAAATGTGAGGAGGGTGGAAAGGGGCAGGGGAATGGTTTGTTTAATGAACGAAATCGGCCTACAGACCTGGCATTGCTTATAAAATACATTTATGGCGTGTGATTTCTGGTGCACTTGCCGACTTGACGTCATGTAGGTCCTATAGATCTATGCAGGTAAATAGCATGTTCTTTCTTTCTATACTGCTGGCATTGTTAAAAATAATTTAAAATATATGCAAAGTAAAATAACCGCCTTCTGACTATGCCATATATAACTATATACAAGTATGATTGTCAGGGGCATTGACAATGCCTCTGACGTGATGCTCAAACCCTTCTACAGAATTAGAGGAAACTGTAGATAGGGGGAGACTGTTCCACTGTGGAACAATTCATGGTAGGAAAATTTAAAATTTGAATGCATCTGTGTTGACATGAGTCCTGGTATACTGGAAGGGATAGGTTTACCTTGTTTGACGTAATGAGATAACAGGGGAAATATAGTTCTGGTTATTAGTGGAGACTTGACCAGTGTGTATTTTATTCACCCTTTTGCCATTATCAAATCTCGCTCTCGTTTTTCGGGAGATTTCGAGTTCGGGGTGTCTCAACACTAACTCTGTATAGTGAATATACAGTGTTTATTTGTTTTAGACACATTTTAGAACGTATCATGCAAAAATATAATGCGAGTGCTGTTTCTAGGTGTGTTAGTCATATAAACTGTCAGACTATTGACCTTTTCTGGGTAAAATGGCTTTTTATTGCCATTATAATGATACTTTGAAACTGAAAGTAGATATAGAAGTGCGCCACGGTTACTCAAATGGCATACTCCTCACGTTTCGTAAATTATTTAAAGTAATTACATTTAACAAGTTATATATATATAACTTTCTTGTAAACTTGAACGGTTCGTAATAATCTTTTATACCAGTAGTTTGAGAGTCCAATATTGTGCATGCTGAGTTATAAATTCACTACTTAACATAAGTGTATAAATTCTCCTTTAAATAATGTTCATAAAAGTATATTCCACAAACGAATATGTATTGCAAAGAGTCATTTACTGTTGGTAATTGCGACAATTATTATGTAAAACAATTAACAGGACTCTGCAATATATTGTTATTCCTACCACAGTATAATATTTCATAAATCATAGGACCTACATAGATATCGCTATGCCAAAATCAATTAATTGAACAGTTGCTAATGTTGAGTTTATGGCAGGTTGTTTATTGCGGCAATCAAACGATAAAGGGTTTCTCCAATAGAAATAATGCGGTACCCCGTGGCTAATTGGCTGTCCAAAGCAGGATGTTTGTTTAGATCAAAGAGGCCATAAATCACAAACACTGGCTACCCGTGGTGTGTTGACATCATATATATATACAGTATATATTGTGTACTATTTTAATTTTCAATTTTATGTATACATGTATTATGTATAACGTGGGAAAGCTGTTTGTAGTTACGTTATTAATATGAGCTGTCAGATATTGCATTTGCCGGTGTTAAATGTGGTGTTTATTTGTAATTATGATGATATTTTGAAACCGAAAGTAGGTAGCCTAATATTGTCGATGTTCCTGACGTTATTCGAAGATCATAATTATTGTGTTTCTTAAATTGATTTAAAAGTTCGTTTATCTGCAAGGCAGATGGAATATGTGACATTAAATAAATAATTTCGATTTAAATAACAAACAAGCATGTAACAGACTTCTTTTGTTTTTGAAAAATCCGACTGAACGTAATCTATTTGTAATGTGTTTAGTTTCATAAATGCAAACTATAAATAAAATCGAAAATTAAAACAGTTAGCTGAAGTTATTTTTTTACCCTCGGCGTATGCACAAATTAAAATATGACGCAAGTATAGTATATATCTGATGTCAACACACCACGCGCAGCCAGTGTTTGTGATTTATGGCCTCTTTGATCTAACCAAACATCCTGCTTCGGACAGCCAATTAGCCAAGGGGTATCGCATTATTACTATTGGAGAAACCCTTTATTTTTTGATTGCAATAAACAACATGCAAATCAAACCCAACATAAGCGACTGTTCAATTACTTGTTTTTGGCATGGCTATATGTAGGTCCTATGATTTAGGCTATGAATGGAATTAAAAATATTTTGCAGAGTTCTGTTAATTATTTTATCTATGCTGTAACAATTATCAACAGTAAAATACTTTTGCGATACATATTCGCATGTGGAATATAATTAAGTGTAATAAGTAAAGTTAATTGCTTTAAATAATTTATGAAACACGAGGATTCTGATCTTTGAGTAACGCACATCTACCTACTTTCGGTTTCAAGGTATCATTATAATGGCAATAAAAAAGCCATTTTACCCAGAAAAGGTCAATATTCTGACAGTTTATATTACTAACACAACTAGAAACAGCACTCACATGATATTTTTGCACGATACGCTCTAAAATGTGTGTAAAACAAATAAACACTGTATATTCACTATACAGTGTTAGTGCTGAGACACCCCGAACTCGAAATCTCGCGAAAAACGAGAGCGAGATTTGATAATGGCAAAATCGAGAATAGAAAAGGGCCAAACTAGCTTGGGTACGATGGGTATCTAAAGTTGACCATCCTAGTTCTACTAACATTTCTCCAACATGACTTGTATTGTGCCAGCGTTTACACGACCATCTAGCAGCAGTACGTTGAACTTTTTCAATCTCATATATATATGATTTTGTTGATAGGGGTTCCATATGGGTGATGCGTATTCCAGCTGGGGCCGTAGCAATGTTTTATAGGCAACTACTTTTGTTTCTTTTGGAGCTAGTGCCAAGTTACCTCTAAGAAAACCAAGTGTCTTAGTTGCCTTACTAGATATGTTATGAATGTGAGTTCCCCAGTCTAGATCATTTGTTATGGTAACCCCAAGATATTTTGCTGTGGATACACACTCCAGTCCTTGACCATGAAGAGTGTAATCAAAAATGAATTGCTTGCAGGGTTCCGGAAATACGGGTGCCCGACGCCCGGGGCAAGAGGATTTTGGGCGCGGGCAAGTGACCTTCACAAATCTGCTTGCCCGCCACTTGCCCGACGGACATTTACATTCCAGACCAAATCAAGTGGCAAACTAGCCATATCATTTCATTTTGATAACTGAATAAAACTGGCTGCTGTTTTGCGCCGCTGGCATTGTTAATAAGATCAAACAACTTTCGGTACAATCAACAATCTTGCCCCAGGCAGCTTAATTTGTGGCATTATTTCAATAAACAACTAATTAACCCACACGCGCATTTCACACCGTTTGAAAAAAACACCGTATCACAATTTATCCTGACACGACCGTCAGACGTGTGTCCATTGGCCAATGAAATTATGGCAAATATGTCCGTGACCTTCCAACCATGAACATAGCTACTTTCAGAAATTGTTTCCAAATAATCTCTGAATGTCATTTGGACCTTCCATCAATCAAATCAGAAAACTCTTTCTTAATTTGCAAATTTAATGTGTCAAAATAATGATTGACAGACCCACATGACGTTATGTTTTTGTTTAGATAATCTTGCCGAAGATTTTTTCGTAACTAAAATACATTTTCTTTTACTCGAAGCACTCGTTTATCAATGCGCTTTTATGAGGTATTTGGTGTATTTCATTGATATAGTCTGTAATTAAACGTATATGGAAGTATATGGAAGTGCATACTACACAAATAAGTTGCATAACTTAGCGATATGCGCATGATGTCATGGGTTTTCGCGATTTCAGAACAATCATGGAACCTTTTTCTCAAGTTCTGAACTTTCGCTTTTGATAAATAAGGTTACTGCTACTACTTCTTAAACCATTCCTAGGGGAAACCCTATTCATGCCTCTTGCTTTCATCTAATTCCCTTTAGTTAAAATACAAAGGCGTAGGAACGTTGCCACGGTTGCAGAAATTGGGGGCCAAGTGAATATGATTAATAACGTTTTTGTCTTGTTTGCTTGTCACTCATTTAAATGAACACAATAGCTTCTTTTTTTTCTGTCAACTGGTTAATTGTACACACTGTGATATTAAAAGTTCCATACACTAGCTGCCAAGCATTTTTTTGGATGGTCATCAAAAATAATGGGGTTGTGTGTGTGGTGATTGGTAAGGTGGGAGGGCGGAATAAAATGAGTTTGTATACTGTCACATTCATCGTTTTATGATTTAAGTAACACAAATATGTAATAGACACAAAAGAAGAAGATGCAACCATTGAATTTTTTATATGAATAAATGCAACGTATTCACTAATACATAAAATATATTCTCCCTTTCTTTTAAGTATAATGGTCCAAATTATGCGGCGGTCTGTCCCGTTTAACACGAATAATGGTACAGCGCCGATTTTTTAGGGCAATTAAAGTGTTCTTAAATGTGGGGCAAGTGACATTATGCCTGGGCAAGTGGATTTTCAAAATATTTCCAGAACCCTGGCTTGCTTAAGTGGTGCTTAGTTACCCTCATGGAGTTGCATTTTGAAATATTAAATTCCATTAACCAATCCTTCTCCCAGAGAGCGAGTTTATCAAGGTCTTCTTGTAAGATCTCACAGTCTCTCTGGAAGTAAAGGTTTCTGTACAATTCATAACTTTCACATCTGGTCAACTTACGGTAGGTTGAGATATTCAGTAGGTGAAAATAAAGGGGTTTACTCGGACTTTATCCTCAAACTCTATATGAAAAATGAAAACAATAGACCATGATTTAAATTAAATGTATCCATATTGGTGTTTTAAATTAGACAACACTAAAAGAAGATACATAAATCTACACAAAAAATAAAGCTTTTAATATAATTATCACTACAAACTAGTTTTATAAAGCGCTAAAGTCAGTTGAGCACCAACGATAAACACCAAGTTTACCCCCTACCAGAATGTGGAGGTATTTTATTTTATTGATCACTGACTGGTCAAATTATTTTGATGATGTCATGTGAAAGTTATGAATACACAGTCGTCGGCAAACAGTCGGACGTTTGACCTAATATTGTCGGGTAGATCGTTGATAAAAAGAGGACCGGCCCTAAGACCGGGCCCTGGGGGACACCGGACAACACATCCGCAGAGTCAGAAGCAGCTCCGTCGAGGACAATCTGCTATGTGAAAAATATATAACATACACTTATAAACTCATACATTTTCATAGAAATAGAGAGCAAAATTCTTCATTTATATAAAACAAAGTATAAAATGTTTTTTAATTACAACATTAAGTGATAATAATCCTTTAATCAAAGCCATATAATTTTACGAGAGCTGGGTCTGTCAACTTATTTAGAATTGCAACATTTTATTATATTTTTTTCGCAATAATAACAACACATATTATTTTTTTTAAATAGCTATATAACAGGAATAAAAAAGAAGACAGAAAATACTTACCAATACTGTTTTATTGAAAATTGCATGACATTTATTATTTGGACAGACATTTTTACATATTAAATGGAGCATGTTGTATGTCTGAAACAAACTGAAC
Organism: Cyrtodaria siliqua; assembly: GCA_037043455.1. Classification (NCBI taxonomy): domain Eukaryota; kingdom Metazoa; phylum Mollusca; class Bivalvia; order Adapedonta; family Hiatellidae; genus Cyrtodaria; species Cyrtodaria siliqua. The sequence continues at coordinate 234,960 of JAWPHD010002591.1, read as the reverse complement.
AAGTTGCGTGTCGCATGACCTATGGCTTCTGAACCCATGTTCTGCCATAATCCTAGTCCTTCATAACAATACTTTGCATTTGTATATTTCACGCTTCTTGTCATTTTCATTTTGATTTATTCTTCTTCTTCCATTGGGGGCTGGCGTGGCGCAGTTGGTAGCGCGGCGGATTTGTAACCGGAGGCCCCGGGTTCAATCCTCCGTTGTGCCACTGAGTTCCGTCGGTGTGTTCTTGGGCAAGACACTTTACCTTAGCCTCGCCCGTCGGATGGGGACGTAAACCAGGCGGTCCCGTGTATCGGGTTTATCTTCCGAGCACGTTAAAGAACCATAGGAATCTATTCGATAATAAGAGTAGGGCAGGTTCCCGGATTCCTATGTATCCTTCCCCTCTCTCTGGGGCGGCTCTAAATAACCTATACTGTGTTGATGAGCCGTTAAACAACATTCAATTCAATTCTTCTTCAATTGTAAGAACTAGGGTTTTCAAAGAATGTCATCGGTTCAGCGGGGTCATGCATGGCAGGCGAGCTCAGCAGGTGCCCCAATTGGTTATTATACCCACGTTTTTGAAAAACAGCTAGGGTATATTAAAATCGCCTCCGTTTGTCCGTCCGTCCGTCTGTCCGTTACCGCATCTCCTCCTTAACAGCTGAACGGAATTCAACCAAACTTAGGGTATCCCATCACCATATGATGACGGCTATTATTTTTGGCTCCGAGCCCAGGGGTCCTCAGTGGGTGTCAAAAGGTCAAATACACTAAAAATTCAATTACACTGTCATTTTTACATATTTTTGCACATAACTGGGTATATGTAATCGTCTATAAAAGATAAACAACATATCAAACGATTTTTATATTTCGCAAACTCAAACGTCTGCCCTGGGGCCCAGGGTGGGTGGGGCGGGCGGGATTTTGGGTATTTTTTTTTCATATTTTTTTTTGGAATTATGTCTCAAATGAAACATTATGATGATGGCTCTGCACCCAGGGTCCCTCATGGGGGTCAAATACACTAAACATTCAATTAAACTGTCATTCTTCCACATAACTTGGTATGTAAACGTCTTTTAGTAAATCTCAAATGCAAGAAACTCATCGGGACTTCAAAATTCAAAAATCGTTGTCATCTGTCAGTGTTTTTGATCACCTGAGCCAAAGGCTCAATGTGAAAGTTTCACAGAAAAAAGTAAAAAGTAATGTTTAGTGTGAGTGCTTCCTTATTCAAAATGAATCCGTACGGAACTCTATTATGCTCCGGATAAAAAAATTTAAAAAAGGGAGATAATTTAAAAAGTAGTGAAGTTAGAGTTATGGTTCATATGAACTGCACTCCGTCTCATTGTCCTAATCATTCACACAAACTTTAATCAAGCATACTTTTTGAGTTATGCTCCGGACAAAAAGTGTGACGCACGGATGCACACACGGACGGACGGAAAAAGCGGCAACTATATGCTTCCCCATAATAAACAATCTAGTGTTTTTAGTTGCAATATATTTTATATCAAAAACTAAGGTAATAGTAAATGAAAAGAAAAAAACTGTGATGGGGCCTCAATATAATGTCTCTGTGGTAATCAGTCAGCGAGAAGTAAGCAGTTAAAAAGCATGCTATCCATGATTTTTCAACGACTACATTCAGTTGGGAAATGTGTCTTTAAGCTTTTTATCTAGTATTCATAACTTTCACATGACATCATGAAAATAATTTGACCAATCATTGATCAATAAAAAAAAAAGACCTCCACATTCTGGTAGGGGGTAAATTCGGTGTTTATCGTTGGTTAGCCCTTTATAAAACTAGTTTGTAGTGATAATTATATTAAAAGCTTTGTTTTTTTGTGTACATCTATGTATCTTCTTTTGGTGTTTGATTTTTAAACACCAATATGAATACATTTTTTAAATTTAAATCATGGTCTAATATTTTCATTTTTAGCTCTACTGATCAACTGGTGCGGTGTCCGTCATCTGTACGTCCGTCTGTCTGTCCGTAAACTTTTTTTTTTACTCCTCTGAAACTACTGGATGGATTTTCATGAAACTTTACAGGAATGTTGTCCGTGATGTCTAGTTGATCCTAGCAAATATTCACGTTGATGTGGAATCCAAGATGGCCGCCAAAGCTAAAAATAGAATTTTAGCTCGACTGATCGCTTATGCCGTGGTGCGTCGTCCGTCTGGCCGTCCATCACAGGACAGCCATTCACAGGAATGTTGCTCTTGATGTCTAGTTGATCCTAGCAAAAATTCAGGTCGGCCTGAAATTGAAGATGGCCGCCACAGCTAAAAATAGATTTTTAAAATAAGAGTTTGTGGCAACTACTTCTCAAAAACCATAAGTGATATTGATTTGGAACTTTTACCAAAATGACTGGCACGACATGTTGTTGGTCCTAACTAAAGTTCATTTTGATTGGATGTCAAACATGGCTGCCAGCGGCCATCTTTGTTTACATGAAGTTATATAGGAAAAACTTGTGATGACTACTCCTCTGAAACTACTTGATCGAATTTCATGAAACTTGACAGAATTGTTGCTCTTGATGTCTAGTTGATCCTAGCAAATATTCAGGTCAGTAGGAAATTTAAGATGGCCGCTACTGCTAAAAATAGATTTTAAAAATGCGACTTTGTCGACTACTTCTCAAAAACCGTAAGTGATATTGATTTGGAACCCAGGCCCCGACACTAAGGCACGTCCGAACGACATTCACTGCCTGTACCTAGGTCCGGGCTTGCGAATGTCCCAGGAACATGCCCGACCGGTCGTGTACAATAAGAACTGGACATTTACCCATAAGAAATGTTCTTTTTAAATTCCATTCAGTTCTGTGTGTAAAATACGTTTCACTTTCACAAAAACGATGAAGCCGTAGTTTGTTTTTACAATATAGATTCACCTAACGTAATGCTCATGCGCGACGGCTTCCCGAATTATTTATAACACGCGGGTTTTCCATTCTCCATGCAGCGATAGAACTAACTATAAAGGGAGTTAACTCTGTGTGGATTTTAACATGTAAAATATTGTCAAAGGTCAAGACACATCGTTTAATATCTAATATACGCCTGTAACGAGTGCTAGCTAGATATTTTGCACATTTCAATTTAAAGTCGATCCTATTTTATGTGAAACAATATTGCGACATTTGAGACTCATTTCCATTTTGTTGTCATACGGCAACTGCATTTGCCGATTTGTCAATGTTGATTTCCCCTTTCGAGATGTACCTTGGTCAGGGCACATGATGTGAAACAATATTGCGACATTTGAGACTCATTTCCATTTTGTTGTCATACGGCGACCGCATTTGCCGATTTGTCAGTGTTGATTTCTCCTTTCGAGATGTAACTTGGTCAGGGCACATGAAACTTGGGTCAGGGCTAGTAGGTTCTGCATCTACTAGCCCGATCGGGCTAGTTGAAAAAAAAGTTAGTGTTGAGGCCTGGAACCTTTACCAAAATGAATGGCTCCCCTCCTGCATGTCTATTTTTTTGTTCATGTTTTGAAGTAAAATACGGGTTTTGGCACCTGGCACATTTAAAACATGTTTTAAATATATCTACCAGTCTGTCATAGATAGTACATGTATGAACACTCCAATCAGGAGCTAAGGATGTATGCTTGTCGGGAGTTTATGCCTCAAGGCATTATTTGGTCAGATATGTCATTTATAAACACTGGAAAATGAATGTTTTGACCCACTTGTAAGGGATCGCGGCACGGTTTAAAAGGGCCGCGGTCAGATTAATGGATTGCGGCATGTCTGTTTCAATAGTTACGGGATCGCGGCTGGGGAAGGCTCTGTAAGTGATATTGATATGTGACTTTTCTAAAATGATCAGCATGACATGATGTGGGTCCTTGTTGAAAATTATTTTGATTCAACATTAAACATGATTGCCAGTGGCCATCTTTGTTTGCATAGAGTTATATATAAAAACTTGTAACGACTACTCTGAAACTACATGACAGATTTTCATGAAACTTCACAGGAATGCTGATCTAGCTAGCAAAACCTATCAGTAGAGCTTCAAGGTCATTGACCTCTTGTTAAAAACTAGCGGTGTCCCGTTAGTTTTTCTACATAAGTTGCATTTGTTCAATCATTAATATTAATTATAAGAATTTAATTAAGCCATTTGTTTTTGCATATTATTAATTTTTTATATTATTGCACCAATAATATATTAAAACTTGTAGTATAATAAGACGAATAGTGAATACTTAAAATTTGATTTATTTAAATGTAACCAGGGTAAAAGTAAAAATGATACTGGATATATAAAAATAAAAAAATAAAATAAAAAAATAAAAATATAAGCATGTTACGTGGTTTGTAAGAAAATGATTGTGTAAAGCATTCATAACATAAATACCAGATCTTTAGTTTGCACACAGATTGCGTAAAGCAATCATTAATTATTTGACTTCCTACGTTTTAATCGCAATGAAAAACACCTGAAAATATTTTAATTATATCATTAAAATGTTAAGGTTTAAACAACTTACACCCTTTTGGGAACGGTACCCATTCAGTTGCGAAAAGTGGCGTTTTACCTTTAATAAATTGGGATTTTTTCACTATCAGACGAAAGAAATATTGTATGCCTAAATAGTTTGCAAACACATTACCATGTATACATTCTCTTTTAGTATTTCATTACCCTCACCTAAAAGAATTTATTTCCCCCCTTCTTCTATAGTTTTTTTTCGCTCCAATACCTTTTGCCATTGGGAATGGTACCGTTTTTCGGTACCACTAATATAAAGAAAAACAACAACTGTATAATATAAAATCAATCAGTGACATGTAAGGCAATTTGAACATTTGAGGTAATAAAAAAAATAAAATATTTTTGACTCATTACATTTTGGTTCTTTTTACAGACTGCTGGAGAAGGCGAACACAAGATTATGGACTTTATCCGAGCTGAGAGATCACGACCTGGATATGATCCAAATACTCGACACTGTTTGAATGGGTTGGATGCTGACTTGGTATGTTGTTGTTGTTGTCATTCTTAGCTGTCGAGTGCGTAGTCCAAAGGTTTATAATCCCTCCGCCTATAAGGACTCAATTGAGGGTGCGCTGTTTGAATTGTCGAGTGTCCGGGTAACTGCTAGGATGAGCGATTAGTCGGTGGTTAGTTCTGGAACGTGTATTGGATTTCTGTGGTCTTATTTAATTTTTAGCTCGACATCGAGGGAAAAAAGAAAGCTATTGTCATCACTTGATTGTCGTCTGCGTCGGCGTTAAAGTTTTTATGCAAGCCTGTAGCTCCAAAACTACTTCACATAATGGATTGGAACTTCACACATGTATTCGGCATCATTAGACTACATCATAGAGCTAGGTTCTATAACTCATGCTTTTATGTTAACATTTATGGCCCTTTTTATACTTAAAAAAAAATTGGTTACTGTTTTGTATTTAAGCTTGTCAACATAGTCTTTTTTTAAATTTGAAAAAAAATTCTCATGATACATGTCATATCTCAGAATCTCACTAAAAAAATCAATGAAAAACATCACACATGTAATTACTTTCATGTGAAGAACTCACAGAGCCTGTCAGACAAGTGCCTGTCAACTGAGTTCCCAATAAATAGACAAGTCCTCGTAAGTCAAGCGTCTCCACCAACGGGCGGTGCTTCTTGTTGATGTACATTATTATGATGTATAATTATTGCAGTAGTATTGAACAGTTAACTACACTTTTTGTATTACTTCTGCTTTAACAAGAATGCCAAATTAAAACAAATGGGTTAACATGGTTAACATAGGCAAATACAGCTTTGGAGATCGCGGAGTTTACAGATATCGTTGGTACATTCTTAAATACCTTTGTTTTCCTACTTAACTTTCGAATACATGTACGTGGTTCCACTACTCCAGCCTTTAAAGGTTCTGAGTATTGTTCAATCACCCTTAGGATATGTTGCCTGCTTTTTAGCTCTACTGATCAGAGATCAGCAGAGCTAATGCCGTGGTGCGGCGTCCGTCGTCCGTCTGTCCGTAAACTTTTATTTGTAGCGACAATTCCTCTGAAACTACTAGATGGATATTCATGAAACTTTACAGAAATGTTGCCATAAAGTCTAGTTGATCCTAGCAAAAATTCATGTTGATGTGAAATCCAAGATGGCCGCCAAAGCTAAAAATAGAGTTTTAAAATACAAGTTTGTAGCGACTACTTCTTGAAAACTATAAGTGATATTGATATGGGACTTTTTCTAAAATGATCAGCATGACATGATGTTGATCCTTGTCAAAAATCTATTTGATTCAACGTTAAACATGGCTGCCAGCGGCCATCTTTGTTTACATAGAGTTATATAGTAAAAACTTGTAGCGACTACTCCTCTGAAACTACTTGACGGATTGTCATGAAACTTTACAGAAATGTTGCTCTTGATGTCTAATTGATCCTAGCAAAATTTCAGAACTGCCAGAAATTCAAGATGGCCGTCACAGCTAAAAATAGATTTTTAAAAAGTAAGTTTGTAGCGAATACTTCTTGAAAACTATAAGTGATATTGATATGGGACTTTTTCTAAAATGATCAGCATGACATGATGTTGATCCTTGTGGAAAATTATTTTGATTCGACGTTAAACATGGCTGCCAGTGGCCATCTTTGGTTACATAGAGTTATATAGTAAAAATTTGTAGCGACTACTCCTCTGTTACTACTTGACGGATGTTCATGAAACTTCACACGAATGTTGCTCTTGATGTCTAGTTGATCCTAGAAAAATTTCAGGTCGGCCGGAAATTCAAGATGGCCGCCACAGCTAAAAATAGATTTAAAATAAATAAGTTTGTAGCGACTACTTCTTCAAAACTATAAGAGATATTGATATGGGACTTTTTCTAAAATGATCAGTATGACATGATGTTGGTCCTTGTCGAACATTGTTTTGATTTGACGTTAAACATGGCTACCAGCGGCCATCTTTGTTTACATAGAGTTATATAATGAAAACTTGTAGCGACTACTCCTCTGAAACTGCTTGACGGATTTTCATGAAATTTCACAGGAATGTTGCTCTTAATGTCTAATTGATCCTAGCAAAATTTCAGGTCGGCCGGAAATTCAAGATGGTCACCACGGTTAAAAATAGATTTTCAAAAAACAAGTCTGTAGCGACTACTTCCTGAAATCAAAATCAATCAGTAGAGCTTCAAGGTCATTGACCTCTTGTTAATTTAGCCTTTTTGTACTATAGACATTTTAAATATTGAGTTCTGCTCAACTCGGAGCTAGAGGGCGTAAACAGTAGCAAACATTTTTCGCTACCGTTCATGAACAGTCTCAATCAAACCGAGACTGCAATATATTTTGTACTTATCATGTTCAGCAATTTCCAAATTTCTCCTTTCATACTTTTTTAGAAGCGTAACAGATGAAATAAACATTTTGTGTTTTTCAAAAGCAGTTTCTTGTGAAAATTACTCCATAACAAAATACCCTTATTTGGAGTCCAACTTATCTCCCTAATTGGCTGCCGGAAGTTGACATTATGAATAATTTTGCTTAGTGTTGGTGAAGTTGATTATAACAGTTATATTTTTTTGTTTTCTCTAACATAGATGATGTTGGGGTTAGCATCACATGAACTCGGTTACTGAGAGAAGAGGTCAGATTTGGGGGCAGAAGAGACAGAGGAAAAAGGTAAGTGGTATAATGTACTCACATCTCATCGCCGTTATTGTCATTTTTTGCTCGTCCCCATTCCAAGCGGCCGATAGGACCTTAATTTTTAGAGGGTTGTAAAACACCCTTAATTTATTTTTTAATGGAAGAGTGATACATTTGGGATACTTGATCTTTATCCATATGTTCACTACATATAATGAGGAAACTTTTTGAATTACATATTTATCAATGTGAAAATCATTAATATTATAAAACTGATTTCTTTTTCTCTATAGGACAATACTAAAGGTTTGATTTTACGTATTTATCATTCATCACAAATCTGTAGGGCCTTGAAGCTGTATAGGCTCTTAGGAACATAAGGCTTAAAAGAAAAAAGTGTTTGTTTCCGCTAACCCGACCGACCCTATTATTTAGCCGCCGACCCTAACTTTTTTTATTGCAAAAAAAAATAAACAAATAATAATTTGAACCCATGAACCAAGGTTTCTTATGGAGAAAAAAATATGCCTCCAGTTAGATTTGAACCCACGACCCCTGGGGTTTTCAATGTACATTACCAAATATTGAAAAAGGGCCATAACCATGTATTATCTAGGTATTAATACCTTCCCCAGTATTTTTTATCATATTAAAAGTGTTTTTTCATTTACAAAAATAAGGTCATTAGGTAATACTGTAATAAAAAAAAAAAAAAAAAAAAGTTTTGCCTACCTACCTACCCTATTTTTTTTTAAGCCGTTAGCGGAAACAAATCATTTATTTTTTTGGCCTAACCAACGCTTTCAGCTCCACCAAATGAATACCAATATCAACTTCCTGTTACAGTTGTGATATTTTATGATTTTGTCATGCTACCCAAAATAATAAAACCGAACCTCATTAAAGGAAAAGCTTATTTTTATTTCATTTCTGAACTAGCCTCTTTGTGGCTTTAAAATACCAATTAGGCTTATGCTAGGGTCGTAAGACGTGTTTCACTTTATAGTACCTCTGTTGAACAACACAATAAAAACGAGTCTGCTACTTTTCTCTCTTGTTTGTTGTGTTTGTTACTGTCAAGGGATCTCTGTCACAAAATGTCACGGGTAGAGCGTACTGGTCGTATATAGCTCTTGTATCGGTTACACCCAAAATCTATTGTTCGAGGTGAAACAATTTCACAATATTCATGATCTATTCATGTAACACGTAAAAGCGTGCACATTTTAAGTGGCCGCCAGAGAGGCCGTGTCATAAGTTTAGTTTTGTGCTAATGCATGTAAACGTATAGGTATATTTTCCTTAAACGGCAAAATTGTATAAGGGGCCTGTCGTGTAGATTCAATACTGTAGATTTAGCCACGTTTGTCACGGACTGAACGGGGGAAATAATGATTTGGGCGTAATGTTTGCTATAAAACCCATTGTCTTCTAGCTATCGCCGGGATAATCGATAGTACTTTGTTGGAACAGAGATTGGACGGCAAATTTCACAGGCAACATGTGGTTAGTAGTTTTATCAAACTTTTATCGTATATTTGTATTCAGTGGGCGGCGCCATTTTGTTTGGCGGTTACGACATCCGGTTAGCATTGATGTTTCTCAAACATAACTTTAGACTAGCATATGAGTTTGAAGTTACTTTATTAGATGTAATTATTGTAATTGATCATTAATTGTAAAACAATATTAATTTGATAACAGTGGATAATAGGTGCATTAGTTAACGTTGGCGTATAACTCAGTGATTGTAATACACGATTGTTAACATTGCGTGCAAACATAACTCAGTGAGTGTAATATATGAGTTATTTGATCATGTTTATATTACATGTATTAGGGGCATTGATTAACAGCGACGTACATAGCGTATACATGGCGTTGTAGAATATGTATACATTGCTACTCATCATTAGTACAGCTTACATATATTGATTGAATAATGATTTGTTTGGGTGATGATAATTATGCAAGATTGTTATGTTTGTAAACCGACAGCTAAAACGTATGTATAATTACAGCCTAAGCCATCCAGGATCTAAGCCATCCAGGATCTAAGCCATCCAGGATATAAGCCATCCAGGGTTGGAGTAAGCCATCTAGGTTTGGATATCCAGGAGTGGAGCTAAGCTTCCACGAATAACGTTACAAGCGGTGGAGACGGTCCCCGTACCTGCGCAGCCAGGTTTTACTAACGATAACCCCCGGGACACAAGGTGGGCCCGTTACCAGTCCTCACTGGAGGAATATCATTCACAATCTCAGTGGAGATTAACTGTCATTGCATCGCGTCATCAACCCTTACAGAAGGCATTTGATGACAATCATCCATTGAATTCGCGCATCATCATCTTCATGAGCTCTCGCGCATCACAGTTATCGCGCTAGATCAACATTGTTATAGCTTTAACAACACTTTAGTGTCTTAGACATTCAGTATTTATAACAATACTAAGAACGTCTTAAACGTTCAGGAGAACATTCTTTTCATAGTTCATTTGTGTATTCGCTTGTTTTTTTAGATAATTGTATATATATTAAACATATTTTAAAAGTTGCATTAAACTTATGTAAATGCATTCACCGTCATTGATTCTTTCCTGAGTTAGCCCAACCACTAAGGTCATCCTGTGACAATCTCTCCTCAGTATGTATTATAGTTAGTGTTCTAATGGTTTACAGTTGCAGAATTTATTAAAAAACATGTGAATTTTGACTTTTCCTACTTTTTCAGACCGGCCACACCGGAAGAGACGACCTTCCATTTGCTCCACCTTTCTGTGTTTAGAGAGTACCTAGACTGAATTCTCACCTCTAAAGGTAATGGAGATGAAGTTTTTGTTACAACCGAGCGGCCTCTCGTCTTGCAAGTGACGAAAATTCCTGTCAGAACTCACTTGTTCTATACCATTAAAGTTCTTGGACTTGAAATAAGTAAAACTATTCACTCCTTTATATAATACTAGTATATTGTGGCAAGTACTTTCAGAACAAAAATAATATCTTCCAAAGCCTGTTATATTGAAAGAGGACTCTCAGTTAAAATCCGGCCAATAGTCGCTTATTTCGCAAGTTACCATAAAATACCCCGTGACGCACCTCGAATACTCAACTACTGGTATAATGGCGTCACCCGGCGCGAAATATGAAAATCTGCCAATTTCCAAACTGGCCAAAATGCGACTGCTCCCTACGGATTCTGAATGCTGAAAGTCCTCGATTCTAAAAATCAGCTGCTTTTATACTAAACTCAGATCCAACCAAATTTGGTTGGACGATCCAACAGAATCTTGTTGGAAAATCAACAACTCCACAGAATATCGTAGAGCAGTTGGGAATCCACAGGTTCATGTCGGGACGTCGGGTCAGCTCAACCATATTATGTTGGGAGAGTTTACATTTGACTTATACAATAAATAATTTAAGATTTAAACCTGTACCGATATTCAATAATAAATGTATAAATAAGTACACTTACACACAATGAATTATGAAATAAAACAATGAAATATCTCCGTGTGGCCTTAAACTGCGAAGAAGTCAAGCGTTACAAGACTAAAAATAGATTTGTATACACAAAAGAGCTCTCCTTAGTGGAGGTATAGCGCTGAAATTGAAAGTCATTTGCTCAGTAAATCTACATCAAATATACATCTTTGCACAATGAACAATGACAATTTATGATACAAATAGTATTTATGGATGGAGGTTATCCTACGCTTGAAGTGATAAGATGAAGAATGTACGAAAACTCACAAAGTTAAACTGGTAAGATTACTTTCCCCCACCCACTTGCTTACAATACAGTTTTGGTGTATTGAAAATGTATTCAAAACAACAATTTACAGTAAACTGACATTCATAAATATGATGTTATTAACTTTATATAATCTAAAACACATCTACTTAGATCGTATGTTTAAAATATCAAGCTATCTGAAGTTATCCCAAAGTAGGAGCAAAGGGACTTGGACAGAGAGGCCTAATCATTACATTTTATTTCCATAGCGATACATGTTTGTCTATGGATGTTTTGTTTGCCTCGCAATAGTGATAAAATGCTGTATCATGGACAATTAAAAATGTGTTCTCTGGAACTGATGAAATGAAAAAAAGATATCTGCAGAAAATATTTGAACAGAACAAAACATACTTGCTAGTTAATTCTATTTGTGAAACGGCCTAGAAATATCAGTGATCTTGCAGTTCAGAGCTGCAGATCACTGTCCCGCGTGGGAACAAACAATGGTAGTGGTATTCCCATTCATGCAAATAAATGCCATTCATGCAAGTTGATGACCATTCATGCAAAGTTGATGCTATTCATGCAAGTTGATGACCATTCATGCATGCAAGTTGATGACCATTCATGCAAAGTTGATTACACGGAAAGTTGATGACCATTCATACAAATTGATGACATTCTTGTAGATTGATGTCATTCTGACATTCATGCAAATTGATGTCATTTGACATTCATGAAAAGTTGATGTCATTCATTCGTATTGATGTCTTTTATTCATATGTATCCTTCCCATCTCTCTGTGGTGGCTCTAAATAACATGTATTGATGAGCCGTTAATCAACATTCAGCGAACAGACCAAACAACTGATGGGGTGGTACATCAAGATTTAAACATTGTACTGCCGAGCATCCAGATATTGGATCCACCATCACAGGCATCTAGTTTCCCGTGAAGAGGGAACCAAGCCATTCAAACACCAACAAAGAAGGTTAAAATTGTAAACCTATAGCGTTGTTGGTTGTGTGTACTACTTTCCCCTACCTGGTGTTCAACATTCAATTATAATTCATTTTTGTGTGAGTTGACCCCATTCATGGAATTTGACATCATTCAAGTACAGCTTGGAAAGTACAACATATGAAGTTTGAAAATATCATCAAAAAAGCTATGTTAAATTTTCTATTCCATTCCAGGACAAATTGACAACGTTCAAATACAACTTAGAAGCCATCACTGAGGATTGGGTATTGATGGGATTTCTAGTGGGCAACGATTACATACCCCACCTGCCTAATCTGCATATTACCATGATGCACTGCCTCTGTTGTGGCAGACGTACATTGATATTCTGCCGTCCTGTGGTGGTAAGTCAGATCATTTTGTTGTGTGCGAATTTATAAGTGATAGTTCTTGCGTGTAGTTGAACGGAATCAACGAGGTATTCTTGCGTGTAGTTGAACGGAATCAACAAGGTATCCATTTTGTTGTCCCTCCCGTTTATGGATCTCGGGCGTGCAATCAGTGTTTCATCTGGGTTAAGTGTGTTAGTCCGTCCATTCGTTTGTCTGTGCATCCGTCCGACTTTCATTTATTTATATCTTCTTCATTACTTGTAAGAATCATGGATGTGTATGCACACACAGATAATAACAATAATAATGTTCATTACTATAACAGGTGCATGTGCATTCAGCCTCACATTCTGTCCAGTTTAATTATTGTTTATTAAAAGGTTTTTGTTGAAAACTCGGAAGACTCAGCAAGTTTGTTAATTCCCCCGTGACAACCGTGGAATGGGCATATAGTTTTACCCTTGTCCATCTTGTCAGTATAAAATTTCTCTTCCTTTTTGCAACAGGTTACATCAACGAAGGTGGTTACCTGAATTTAGATAGGTTTGAGAAATATCTCACAAAATTGTCAGAGGTAAGACTTTTGTCCTTATCGATCTCTGTTAGGCCAAAAAAAAAAAAAGGTCTGTTTCTGGTTTTTCTAATTATTTCCCGCCGACCCTAAACTCTTTTACAATTAAAACTTTTTTCCCCCCCAAGTATCCGATTTCTATAAAATTATGATGATCCGTGACCACTTTCGATTATTAGACCGTACCGCGCGATGATACGTTACCAGTTTTCAACATTTGAGCGTACCACGTTGTACTTCCTTTTTGCAACACAACATGGCTTCTTCATTTCCGACGAGCGGGTGCAGTCTTGTCGCCTTTAAATATGGAGACTGCACCCATCGAAGGAAAGGAAACTACATGTCAATGGTTTCCAACAGTTTAACCATTAAGCATTTGTTTCAACAGGAGCATGATCCGGTTGATGGGAAGGAGCATCATTTGACGGTCACTTGCAGTCTATCGTTAGACGCGAAAGACGACTATTTGGAGGTTTGTTTCCACGGTATCAAATATAAACAATATCGATATTGATTCATTTGACTTAAATTAAAAAAACAACATTACTATTGTGCATGTGATGACTGCATGATTGATATCGAGTTGACTTGAGCTGTATAAAAGACTGTGTCACATGGCAAATTTATCTGTTGGCTTGAATTGAGACTGACTCTGTCTCGTATTATGAAACATATTTATCTGTTGACTTGAGCTATATAAAATACTTTAAAACTGTCACATGGCATATTTATATGTTGGCTTGAGCTGAGATTGACTGTGTCTCACAACACATTTATCTGTTGACTTAAGCTATATAAAAAACTGTTGCGTGACATATTTATATGTTGACTTGGGCTGAGAGTGACTTTGTCTCGTAACACTTAAATATTAAAAATAAATGTGTTATGAGACAGTCAGTCTTAGCTCGAGCCAACAGATAAATGTGTTTTCAGTGTCTCATAACACATTTATATGTTGGCTTGAGCTGAGACTGACTGTGTCTCTTAACACATTTATATGTTGGCTTGAACTGAGACTGACTGTGTCTCGTAACACATTTATATGTTGGCTTGAGCTGAGACTGACTGTGTCTCATAACACATTTATATGTTGGCTTGAACTGAGACTGACTGTGTATCGTAACACATTTATATGTTGGCTTGAGCTGAGACTGACTGTGTCTCTTAACACATTTATATGTTGGCTTGAGCTGAGACTGACTGTGTCTCATAACACATTTATATGTTGGCTTGAGCTGAGACTGACTGTGTCTCATAACACATTTATATGTTGGCTTGAGCTGAGACTGACTGTGTCTCATAACACATTTATATGTTGGCTTGAGCTGAGACTGACTGTGTCTCATAACACATTTATCTGTTGGATTGAGCTATTAAAGACTGACTGAAGCCAGAAATATAGATACTAGTTTAATATCAATATCTCAATTTGCTCTACCAGTTTATGGCAACTGTTATTACTGGACTCTTTGTCAAGTTGTGTAGTTTTCTCTATGGGATATTATTAGTGCTGTTTCGATTAATCAGTTTGATCGAGCATCGATCAGTTAAGCCTTTTTTTCGATTAATCCATTACAGTTGTTCATGACAACTCAGTTTTTGCAAAATTATAACTTATTTCATTCTCTTTCCTAAAATGTACAAGAGAATGAAATGAGTTCTAATTTTGCAACAAGTAATCATATATATCTAAAAGGGTATCACAATGTATACTTAAAATAAATGCTTGGTTAGTTTCGTTCAATTGCTTAATGACCAGAATATACTTGAAATGTGTTTCTTTTTTTCAGTATAGTCTGAACGTTTAATTGGCTCAAATCTCTTGTGGATATAAGCTTGAGTGACGGAGCTGAACTATGTATTGTGTTATGAGTAAAATGTAACAAGAAAGGAAGCTAACCCACCACATAAAAACATGATTAACAAATTTATTTACGGTACATAAAATAGTCACTTACAGAATACAAATCTAGTGTTTCATTAATATCCAATATTTAAATTAAGTCCAAATAAAATTATCCAATGTTCCTTTAATTCTCTTTAATCCAGAACAGTGTCTTTAATACAAAACAGCAAGCGTCTCTTTAATCCAAAAACAGCAAGTGTCTCTCTTTAATTCAAAACAGCAAGTGTCTCTCTTTAATCCAAAACAATAAGTGTCTCTTTAATCCAAAACAGCAAGTGTCTCTTTAATCCAAAACCATAAGTTTCTCTTTAATCCAAAACAGCAAGTGTCTCTTTAATCCAAAACAGTAAGTGTCTCTTTAATCCAAAACAGTAAGTGTCTCTTTAATCCAAAACCATAAGTGTCTCTTTAATCCAAAACAGCAAGTGTCTCTTTAATCCAAAACAGCAAGTGTCTCTCTTTAATCCAAAACAGCAAGTGTCTCTTTAATCCAAAACAGCAAGTGTCTCTCTTTAATCCAAAACAGTGTCTAAACAATAAGTGTCTCTTTAATCCCAAACCATAAGTTTCTCTTTAATCCAAAACAGCAAATGTCTCTTTAATCCAAAACAGCAAGTGTCTCTTTAATCCAAAACAGTAAGTGTTTCTTGAATCCAAAACAGCAAGTGTCTCTTTATTCCAAAATAGTAAGTGTCTCTTTAATCCAAAACAGCAAGTGTCTCTCTTTAATCCAAAACCATAAGTGTCTCTTTTAATCCAAAACAGCAAGTGTCTCTTTAATCCAAAACAGTAAGTGTCTCTTTAATCCAAAACAGCAAGTGTCTCTTTAATCCAAAACAGCAAGTGTCTCTCTTTAATCCAAAACAGTGTCTAAACAATAAGTGTCTCTTTAATCCCAAACCATAAGTTTCTCTTTAATCCAAAACAGCAAGTGTCTCTTTAATCCAAAACAGCAAGTGTCTCTTTAATCCAAAACAGCAAGTGTCTCTTTAATCCAAAACAGTAAGTGTTTCTTAAATCCAAAACAGCAAGTGTCTCTTTAATCCAAAACAGTAAGTGTATCTTTAATCCAAAACAGCAAGTGTCTCTTTAATCCAAAACCATAAGTGTCTCTTTTAATCCAAAACAGCAAGTGTCTCTTTAATCCAAAACAGTTAGTGTCTCTTTAATCCAAAACAGCAAGTGTCTCTTTAATCCAAAACAGTAAATGTCTCTTTAATCCAAAACAGCAAGTGTCTCTCTTTAATCCAAAACAGTAAGTGTCTCTTTAATCCAAAACTGTAAGTGTTTTAAAGTCTAAATCCCAATATTTCCAGTTTAGTCCAAATATCTAATTTCACTGTTATTATGAATGAGCACAATATGTATTAAATCCTCTGATAGTTAAATATTTTAAAAAAGCATCCAAATCAAAATAACTTTATTTAAGAATACTGAAATTGATCTCAATTAACATGTCGCCAGTTATCCATTTTAACCAATCAAACCAATACTATACCTCCGACAAACAATAGCATGTGCAACCGTATAATAAAGCACGTGCAGCTGTATTATAATATAACCTGTTGTCAATATACTCCGACATCAACAATAGGGCAGAGATATCTAAGTACTGGCGACATGTTAATTCAACTGCACTGCGCTAGAACTGCTCCCAGTGTCTGTTTATATAGTGCCCAAACCCTGCTCCACCAAAACAGTCCAATGAAAATAGTCCAATTTCATCATAAAAATAACAGTCCAATGAGAACAGTCTACATCATCATAAACGAATTTGCATAAAATAATTTGCATATACATTTTACATTTTACGTCTGTCCGTAATCTTTTTGTGGCAACTACTTCTCTGAAACTACTTGATGGAATTTCATAAAACTTGACAGGAATGTTGCTCTTGATGTCTAGTTGATTCTAGCAAAAATTCAGGTCGATAGGAAATTCAAGAAGGCCGCCACTGCTAAAAATAGATTTAAAAAATGCGACTGTGGCGACTATTTCTCAAAAACCGTAAGTGATATTGAACCTTTACCAAAATGTCTGGCACGACATCTTGCAGGCTGATTAGGGTTTACACTGGGTGCTCATCAGTCATTTGACCGAAACACCCCTTTGTACTATAAATGGACTGGTCCAAATTCAACAAAGTAAAGTCCATTACACATTACACATTCATAGTGGGGGAAGAATTGGGTCTCTTTTGTATTATTGGCTCTCAGATAAAGACTGAAACACAAATTGTAGGATTTTAAGATTTTATTTTGATTCTGATTTTCCAAAACAGGGCAAGTCTACTTGTACTGGTGAGATAATAACCTTATTCTCAGGAGAAATTGCATCACATTATCTGTGATCTGGTCACACACCTGCTATATTTATGAATATAGATCATTCCATTTATGTTACAAAAGGGTGGTTTGGAGATTTTAATGTTTGAGCAGCATATAGGATATACTAAGGCTGATGTTGTAAATTGAACTGATATATAGCTTTATAATTTAAATTTGTAATAGCCTTATGACATGTTTATAAAAAGATACAGTCTTTAGACTAGGATAAAATTGAATGAGATTATAATGTTGCATAGGTAATGTTGCATAATAAATCATAATATTTAGGAATATAGGAATGTTGCTCTTGATGTCTAGTTGGTCCTAAGTAAAAATCAGGTTGGCCTAAAATTCAAGATGGCATTGCTAAAAATAGATTTTAAATACAGTTATACAGCTACTTCTCTAAAACCATATGTGGTATCGGTTTGGTACCTTTACCAAAATGACTTTCTAAAACCATATGTGGTATCGGTTTGGTACCTTTACCAAAATGACTTTCATAAACCATATGTGGTATCGGTTTTGTACCTTTACCAAAATGACTTTCATAAACCATATGTGGTATCGGTTTGGTACCTTTACCAAAATGACTTTCATAAAACTTTACAAGAATGTTGGTCTTGATGTCCAGTTAGTCCCAAGTAAAAATCAGGTTGGCTGGAAATTCAAGATGGCTACCACAGCTTAAACTAGTTTGTGGCAACTACTTCTCAAAAACCAAAAGTGGTATTGATTTGGAACCTTTACTAAAATGACTGGCATGACATGTAGTTGGTCCTAAACAAAATTCATATTGATGCTTTGTCAAACATGGCCGCCAGTGGCCATCTTTGTTTACATAGAGTGATAAAGGAAAATCTTGTGGCGACAACTCCGAAAGAGTTGGTCCTATTTCCATAAACTTTACAGATTCCCATGGCTGATCTGGCTATCAAAATCTAACAGTAGCGCTTCAAGGTCATTGATCTCTTGTTAAGAATACACATTTGTAAATGTAAATACGTAATGTTTTCTTTTCATGCATACAACACGCAATGTGCTGAATGCCTATCTGGAGCACTGCTTGGCTATTCAAAGCATATTAAGAGCTTCATATGCTGTACCTGTGTTGTTGGCATTCATTTCCATTAACTTTTGGTCACTAAAACGGGTACATCAGGCTTTGAAACTAAATTTATTTAAACATATTAAAAGCTATGAAATGACAATTTCAAATGTGGTTCAAAGATATTTGTAGTCAGATCATTACCAGTTTCCTATATAATACAGCGCAAAATATAATAAATAGATTAGAATTTTCAAAAAGTCTGAACATGTCAAAGTGGAATCTCTAAGTTAAAAATAGCGGTCACACAGAGCAGATAACTTCTTAAAGCTTAAAGCTTAGGTCAAGATCACAGTCATAATCTTAACAAAATCTCTAGTTGCATTTGCATTCTTTTTAGCTAGACTTTTCGAAGAAATGTCGAGCTAGTCCACTTGCCCCCGCGTCAGCACTGGTTAACCTTTTTATATGCCGGTAGGGACGTATTATGTTGTCACGTTGTCCGTCCGTCCGTCTCTCTGTCCATAACCTTTTACCTGACAACTGATTGTGGCTAATAACTTTCAAAGTATAAGGTCTTCAACAATGGAACTTTGTAAACATATTCAGCGTGATACAATGAATACATCTGATAAAGGCACATAACTCTGGTTCCTATTTTTAAATTATTCCCCTTTGAAAAAAGATTTAACCTGGAACTTACTTAACATTGCCTTTTACAAGTGATTGTGGCTATTAAATTACTTTCAAAGTATTGGGTGTACAACAATGAAACTTTGCTCACATCTACAACATGATCCAATAAATACATTTTATAAAGGCCCATAACTCTCTGATGTATATTAATTGAATTATTTCCCTTTGAAAAAAGCTTTAACCTGGAATTTAACCTGGCCAACAACAGGCGTATATGCCCTCCTCTTGTTGCATTTTCTTTG
This sequence comes from Cyrtodaria siliqua, assembly GCA_037043455.1. Lineage (NCBI taxonomy): Eukaryota > Metazoa > Mollusca > Bivalvia > Adapedonta > Hiatellidae > Cyrtodaria > Cyrtodaria siliqua. The sequence goes on along the minus strand of JAWPHD010002591.1, from coordinate 215,417 downwards.
CAGATCCTGGAATTAGAAGGAGGTTTCATTTATTATGCAGACAATCAAGTTATTTGTTTGTTTGTTTATGTATTTACTTTTGTAGACATCCGACGGCTACATATCCATGGTATACATCAATTGTTTATATATCTGGTTTCAACAGCACTACCAATTTATTTATCAGTTTTCCTTTATTTTATTTTACATTATTTTAACATTTGTCATTTGTAGGCTACTACTGACTATGACGGTGAAGCTTGGTTGGAGAAGATGGGCAGATAGAAGGTTCGCCCGGGTTCTGTGGATCGACACAAGATGTTATCTCTGGTTTGTATATCAGGTAGTGTATATATGACATCATAACAACAGCATAATTAATAAGTAAGCAGGGGTGTGATTCTTCCTCGGAATCGCTGATTTCCGTGGTTCCGATGGTCCGAGGGGTCACTTTTCCAATTCGTCCAGATCCGAGGAGTTTTTTTTTCAGGGGGGGTGAGGGCCGTATTTTTGGCCGAAAAAATCCGACTTTTACACGTTTGCCCCGTAATATCCTGTAAAATCCGAGATCCCGAGATCTACACGTTTTACATCCTGGCAATTTCTCAATAGTTTTCTGTCGCGAGTTTTCATTGGTCTTTGTTGTTTATCTGGTCCAATCAAAGCGCCTCTTGTAATGTGAAGCTGAGATAAAAAAAACAAAAGAAAAAAATGTCCGCTGTGAATTTGTTTGTTTTGTTTTGAGAGATGGTTACGCGGAAAACATGGCCAAAATCTTGGAAAGATCGGCGGACACACGAGAGATCAAAAAAATAGATAGTGATTGTAAAAATAAGTTTAAGTGGGAGTGGTTAGAAATCGTAAATAATGACGTACCGTTGAGTGTAAGCTTTCGGAAAGTGGACATTTCCGGGAAACCCTTTTCTTGTTTTAAAATGTCACACCAAACAACCCATAAGCATATCAGAAATGGACTTAAAATGATTTGAAACAGCTAAAATCCAGGAGCTTTCGGGGGCTTCGCCCCCTGAACCCCTACAAGGGCGCTGCCCCTTGACCCCGTAAGGGGACTTGCAGTCCCTTAACCCCTCGCTCAAATTTTCCTCCCTTTTGTTCAAAGGCCAATCACACCCCTGGTAAGATGTCCATGCTACGATTTTCAGTTTGGAACGGTATATGGGTGGTTTACGGTCTGAAATTTGGTTTTACGGCGATATGGTAGCGGAGCCGTAAAACGTAATTTCAGACTGTAAAACCAACCACATACCGTCCCAAATTGAAAATCTTATCATGGTTATCTCAATTTTGCTTTTCCATTTAAATGCCACAAATATAAAATAAATTAATTCATACATGTATACACTTGGTTTTCCATGAAAACTCAAATTCACGGGTGCCAGCGTTTTGTTGACATCCTATGATGACATTTGTTGCAACGTTGTGTGACGTCATGTACTTTTCAAACGGTAAATTGGGCATTATACTGTCGCAAATTTGAAAGGTTAGCCAATGAATTAACCTGTTACATAATAGTTGCATTAGATTTTTTGCGGTGTCCGTCGTCCGTCCGTAAACAATTTTTGCAGCGACTACTCCTCTGAAACTACTGGATGGATTTTCATGAAACTTTACAGGAATGTTGCCCACGATGTCTAGTTGATCATAGCAAAAATTCACGTTGATGTGAAATCCAGGATGGCCGCCAGAGCTAAAAATAAACCAAATTTGTAGCGACTACTTCTTGAAAAGGATACTGATATGGGACTTTTTCTAAAATGATCAGCATGACATGATGTTGGCCCTTGTCGAAAATCGTTTTGATTCGACGTTAAACATGGCTGCCAGCAGCCATCTTTGTTTACATAAAGAGTTATATAGTAAAAACTTGTAGCGACTACTCCTCTGAAACTACTTGACGGATTTTCATAAAACTTCACAGGAATGTTGCTTTTGATGTCTAGTTGTCCTAGCAAAATTTTAGGCCGGCCAGAAATTCAAGATGGCTACCACAGCTAATAATAGATTAAAAAAAACAAGTTTGTAGCACATATACTTCTTGAAAAGTATATTAATGTGATATTAATATGAGACTTCTTCTAAAGTGATCAGAATGACTTGATTTTGGTCCTTGTCGAAAACCATTTTGATTCGTCATTAAACATGGCTGCCAGTGGCCATCTTTGTTTACATAATAGAGTTCTATATTAAAAACTTGTAGTGACTTCTCTAAAACTACGTGGTAGATTTTCATGAAACTTAACAGAAATGTTGCTCTTGATCTCTCTCCTAGCAAAATTTCAGTTCGGCAAGAAATTCAAGATGCCCGCCATGGCTAAACATAGATTTTTAAAAAACAAATTTGTAGCAACTACTTCTTGAAAACTATAAGTGATATTGATATGGGACTTTTTCTGAAATGAATGGTATGATATGATATGATGTTGGTCCTTGTTGATTTTTTTTTGATTCAACATTAAACATGGCTGCCAGTGGCCATCTTTGTTGAGTTATATACTAAAAACTTGTAGCGACTACTCCTCTGAAACTGCTTGACAGATTTTCATGAAACTTCACAGGAATGCTGATCTAGCTATCAAAACCTATCGGTAGAGCTTTAAGGTCATTGACCTCTTTTTCAAGTTGAGACTCATACCATGATGGTTTATCACTACCTAAAATTCATGTCTGTCATGGGGTACGGTCCATACATGTGATATTTTCAGGAGGGTTACCAGGGAGAGTTGACTTTTTTTCCAGGGAGATTTGACAAAAGCCAGGGAGATTTTTATACTCAAATTTTTAACGCGTACCGGTAGATTTTTTTCTGATATAAACCTTAATAAAGGACTATAACTTATCCATGGATATACACTTCTCCAAGAAGAATTATACTTCACAAGCTACTTCTGCTTTTTGGGCCTGGAATGTTCAGACTCCGGAGATAGATCACGTTTAGGCATTTTGCAAGTAATAACCATAATGAAGATGCTTCCCATTTTATACACAGACAAAACACTTCTTTAATCATGACAAACTGCAATCAATTAGTTGAAATCGTCATCCTTTAATTGTCCTCAATTATATTATAATTTTAATCCAATTAATATACCAAATATCAATCGATGCCAAATTCGCTAATTACCATCCCACTTACAGTCGGTATATTTCTATCAATCTCCCATGGACATTACAGATATCGCCGCCACGTGTCATAAACAAACAGTCCAATCATAATTTTCACAGAATAAACTAATTAGCTGACATGCCAATCCTTTTAATTACCTGCCCAGGGGCAATGTTTTCACAGATATAGATGGACGGTTGGTGTTTATTTTCTAAATCATTCGTAAAATAAATTACCGGATAGGATTCGCAAATAGAGACATTTTGGAATACCGGGAGAAATGGAGCTCCAGGTGGGAGGCCGGGAAATTCCATGAAATCCCGGGAGAAATTAACTCCCGGCGGGAGATATCACAGGTATGTAGGGTACTACTTGTGCTTTCTTATTTGGGGCACTTTTACTGTCAAACAAGATGTCGCTCCACTTCTTAGGGGAGACTCCTTAGTTTGGAATGAATGTCCATGGGGAATTTCTTATAAAACAGAAATCTAAGAGATTAAAAGCCATGTACAGGCTAGACAATAAAAAAGAAATCCACAAATGTGGTGTTTTTGACTTAGTATGACATAATAGTTAATTTTGGTGTAATAAACTTTTTGAACTGTGACCAGTATAGAGGCTGTAAACAAAAACTAGTAACTGGTGGCTATGTTGTATTTGCTATATTTTGAGAGGAAATTATATGGTCTTTCAGGAACAGGGCATGTTTGTAAGTTTTGAAAAATAGAATTCAAGTTATTTAACGTAATTAGTGTACATGTCTGAAAATAGTCTGGATTTCAAAGAAAACTGTAGATTCCGACCTTAGCAATAATGAATTGACCAGTCCACGTTTTTGCAACTTATGTGTTAACGTCGATTTGGGAACCATGCACGTCCCGTTTGTTATACTCTGTGACATAATTCCCTTTGTTGTATATTCTCTTCATGTTAACATGCATTGGTGAGTTGTTCTCGGGCTATATCGTGTATTTGTACGTTTTCATTTCAAGTTGATAACCATGTGTAGAAGAACTTCTTCTTTCTTTCCAGTTGCAAGATCTGTGGGAATGTTCATTTCTCGACCAAGCAGCACGGAAGATGGTGTAACTCCTGTTGATTCATGGACACTGGAATTATATGCCATAGTAAGAAGTGGTAAGTACTTGTCCCAGTCCTTCTGGTTTTTACTTACAGATGCTGCAGTCATACTTTCAAGAGTGCGGTTAGCTATCTTGATCCTCTCCTATGAACTTGGTCTTGCTGCTGTGGCGCGGGTTTTGTGTAAAAATCACTGGCTGGTATTCTTTTCTTTTTTCTTTTCTTTTTTTGGCATTTTTTTTCTTATTACCGTTAGTAAATCAAATTATTTTTTAGACTACATTTCTCTCCGTATGTAATTTCCTTGGTGGTATTATACAGTATTCAGTGTGTTGACATTGTAATTTGCAAGTAAGCAAATAAATTGTTTTTGAAAATAATTATATTTAAATTCACTATTTTTTTGTTTTAATATATTTAGTCATTGTATAATATTCAAGGGAAATTATTTTTGTTTTTATTTAAAAATCAACAATTTATTTTTAACAAATTGTATTAATGGAACATTGCAAATATCTCTTCGTTACATATATATACATGTATGTGGAAGATTCCTTTTTCTTTTCTTCTTTCAACAAAATGGGTACTAAATATATAAGAGAAAGAAAATGAAGTACTAAAATGTGGCCAATATTAAAACTTTAAATAAAACAACATACATGCACAGGCTCCTTCAAATGAGTAGTGAAAATACATAATGCGACGGGTATTTTTTTATTATTTTATTTTTTCAAAGTGGGGGTGTATACTGGAATCACCTTGTCCGTCCGTCCATCTGTCCGTAGACGTAATTCTTGTCCTGGCTATTTCTCTAAAACCCTATGTTATAATTTCGTGAAACGCGCTACAAAGAATCAATATCAAGTGAATATGTGCATACTGTCATGATTCCGGTTCAATAATTTTTCACTGAGTTATGGCCCTTTGTATTTTTAATGCATTTCGTACTTGGTGAATCTTGCTACGAAGCATCGTTCAGGTTCGATAATTTTCCACTGAGTCATGGCCCTTTGTATTTCTAATACATGTATATATAATACCAAATTCTTGTCCGGGCTATTTGTCTAAAACTCTGTTAGAATTTATTAAAACTTGCTAGGAAGTATCAATATCAAGTGGAGATGCGCATATTATCGTGACGTTCCGGTTCGATAATTTTCCACTGAGTTATGGCCCTTTATATTTCTAATATATATATATTAAAAACTCCTTGTTAGAATTTATTGAAACTTGCTAGGAAGTATCAATATCAAGTGGAGATGTGCATACTGTCATGACGTTCCGGTTCAATAATTTTCCACTGAGTTATGGCCCTTTGTATTTTTAATGCATTTCATACTTGGTAGTCAAATAGAAAATTCTTGTTCAGGCTATTTCTCTAAAACTCCATGTTATAATTTTGTGAAACTTGCTACGAAGGATCAATATCAAGTGGAGATGCGCATATTGTCGTGATGTTCCAGTTCGATAATTTTTCACTCAGTTATGGCCCTTTGTATTTTTAATGCATTTCATACTGGGTAGTCAAATTTCTTGTCCGGGCTTTTTCTCTATAATATAATTATGTCTATATATCTTATAGGAACAAAGTCTTGTTTGTTTACCCACTCCCCAACAAGTAGCCAGCAGGGGGTATTTGTCAGACTCCGGCGACAGTTCTAGTTGTTGTTGTTGTTATTGTATTTCTCTTTTTCATTATGAATGGTCAAAATGTAATCTATTTAAAAAAACATGATCGGGCAGAAATTTTCCACAAAAACATAGTATTATCTTCAGTTTACACTTTATTATATGTTTTAAATCAAAATGTAATAAACATAAACATTTTTTTAAGCACAACAGAAAGGTGTACTTTGACTATTTTGATAACTGATTCGTTACTTTTATCAAAAAAATTCTTTCTTCAAGCATTTCTTTTCAAACTGCACAAGTTCTACAACAAAAATGGCAATCGTTGGCCTTGTGAACCTAAATGGTTAAACCTTTAAGTGTTCAGACCCCAGCTGCTTCAGCTAGTTTAATATTAAGAAGAGATTTTCCGACCAAGAGGGTATGTTTCAAAAGGCAGTTTTGAAGGATTCTGACCCGAGGTGACTTTCGTCCACCATTACGCAAGTTATCCCTCCTTCCACTGCGGAACTGTATGTTACTGTGCGAAAAGTTAACCACATCTTGACGTGAACAGTTTGTCGGAGATTGCCAGTGTACGTAAAGGTTATGTATAATGGCATATCACGAGATACAGTGGAGCTAAAATGTTTAGAAAATATGTTTCAAAATTACAGTTCTATATGAGATATGTAATGGATAGGGTGTTGTAAAATACAATTTTATGTGAGATATGTAATGGCTAGTGTGTTGTAAATTAAAATTCTATGTGAGATCTGTAATGGACAGTGTGTTGTAAATTACAGTTCTATATGAGATATGTAATGGATAGTGTGTTGTAAATTACAGTTCTATATGAGATATGTAATATATGGTGTGTTGTAAATTACAGTTCTTTATGAGATATGTTGTAAATTACAGTTCTTTATGAGATATGTAATGGATAGTGTGTTGTAAATTACAGTTATTTATGAGATATGTAATTGATAGTGTGTTGTAAATTACAGTTCTATATGAGATATGTAATGGCTAGTTTTTTGTAAGTTACAATTATGTATGTCATTGAGATATGTATTGGATAGTGTGTTGTAAATTACAATTCTATGTGAGATATGTAATGGATAGTGTGTTGTAAATTACAACTCTATATGAGATATGTAATGGATAGTGTGTTGTAAATAACTTATATATGAGATATGTAATTGATAGTGTGTTGTAAATTACAGTTCTAAATGAGATATGTAATGGATAGTGTGTTGTAAATTACAGTTCTATATGAGATATGTAATGGATAGTGTGTTGTAAATTACAGTTCTTTATGAGATATGTAATTGATAGTGTGTTGTAAAGTACAGTTCTATGTGAGATATGTAATGGATAGTGTGTTGTAGATTACAACTCTATATGAGATATCTAATGGATAGTGTGTTGTAAATAACTTCTATATATGAGATATGTAATTGATAGTGTGTTGTAAATTACAGTTCTATATGAGATATGTAATAGATAGTGTGTTGTAAATTACAATTATGTATGTCATTGATATATGTATTGGATAGTGTGTTGTAAATTACAATTCTATGTGAGATATGTAATGGATAGTGTGTTGTAAATTACAATTCTGTATGAGATATGTAATGGATAGTGTGTTGTAAATTACAGTTATATATGAGATATGTAATGGATAGTGTGTTGGCAGTTACAATTTGATATGAGATATGTAATGGATAGTGTGTTGTAAATTACAGTTTTGTTTGAGATATGTAATGGATAGTGTGTTGTTAATTACAATTCTGTATGAGATATGTAATGGATAGTGTGTTGTAAATTACAATTCTGTAAGAGCTATATAATGGATAGTGTGTTGTAAATTACAATTATTTATAAGCTATGTAATGGATAGTGTGATGTAAATTACAATTCTGTATGAGATATGTAATGGATAGTGCATTGTAAATTACAGTTCTGTACGAGATATGTAATGGATAGTGTGTGGTAAATTACAATTGTAATAGATAGTGTGTTGTAAATTACAATTCAGTATGAGATATGTAATGGATAGTGAGTTGTAAATTACAATTATGTATGACATATGATCTGTAAGAGATATGTAATGGATATAGTGTTGTAAATTACAATTCTGTATGAGAGATGTTCAGTATGATATATGTAATGCATAGTGTGTTGTAATTTACAGTTCTGTCCGAGATATGTAATGGATAGTGTGTTGTAAATTATAGGTCTGTACGAGATATGTAATGGATAGTGTGTTGTAAATTACAATTATGTACAAGATATGCAATGGATAATGAGTTGTAAATTACAGTTCTGTATGAGATATGTAATGGATAGTGTGTTGTAAATTATGTACAAGATATGCAATGGATAATGAGTTGTAAATTACAGTTCTGTATGAGATATGTAATGGATAGTGTGTTGTAAATTACAGTTCTGTACGAGATATGTAATGGATAGTGAGTTGTAAATTACAATTCTGTATGTGATATGTAATGGATAGTGTGTTGTAAATTATAGGTCTGTACTAGATATGTAATGGATAGTGTGTTTTAAACTACAGTTCTGTACGAGATATGTAATGGATAGTGTGTTGTAAATTACAGTTCTGTACAAGATATGTAATGGATAGTGTGTTGTAATTTACAGTTCTGTCCGAGATATGTAATGGATAGTGTGTTGTAAATTATAGGTCTGTACGAGATATGTAATGGATAGTGTGTTGTAAACTACAGCTCTGTACGAGATATGTAATGGATAGTGTGTCATAAATTACAGTTCTGTACGAGATTTGTAATGGACAGTGTGTTGTAAATTATAGTTAGGTACTAGATATGTAATGGATAGTGTGTTGTAAATTACAGTTTTGTACAAAATATCAGATGTATAGTATTTCTGTACAAATATGTAATGGATAGTGTGTTGTAAATTACAGTTCTGTACGAGATATGTAATGGATAGTGTGATGGAAATTACAGTTCTGTACGAGATATGTAATGGATAGTGTGTCGTAAATTACATTTTTGGATGAGATATGTAATGGATAGTGTGTCATAAATTACAGTTCTGTACGAGATAAGTAATGGATAGTGTGTTGGAAATTACAGTTCTGTCTGACATATGTAATTGATAGTGTGTCGTAAATAACAATTCTGTGTGAGATATGTAATGAAAAATTTGTCGTAAATTACAATTCTGTGTGAGATGTAATGGATAGTATGTCATAAATTACAATTCTGTATGAGATATGTAATGGATAGTGTATTGTAAATTACAGTTCCAAATGAGATATGTAATGGATAGTGTGTTGTAATTTACAGTTCTGTCCGAGATATGTAATGGATAGTGTGTTGTAAATTATAGGTCTGTACGAGATATGTAATGGATAGTGTGTTGTAAACTACAGCTCTGTACGAGATATGTAATGGATAGTGTGTCATAAATTACAGTTCTGTACGAGATTTGTAATGGACAGTGTGTTGTAAATTATAGTTCTGTACGAGATATGTAATGGATAGTGTGTTGTAAATTACAGTTTTGTACAAAATATCTGATGTATAGTATTTCTGTACAAATATGTAATGGATAGTGTGTTGTAAATTACAGTTCTGTACGAGATATGTAATGGATAGCGTGTCGTAAATTACATTTTTGTATGAGATATGTAATGGATAGTGTGTCATAAATTACAGTTCTGTACGAGATATGTAATGGATAGTGTGTTGGAAATTACAGTTCTGTCTGGCATATGTAATTGATAGTGTGTCGTAAATTACAGTTCTGTGTGAGATATGTAATGAATAATTTGTCGTAAATTACAATTCTGTGTGAGATGTAATGGATAGTATGTCGTAAATTACAATTCTGTATGAGATATGTAATGGATAGTGTATTGTAAATTACAGTTCCAAATGAGATATGTAATGGATAGTGTGTTGTCAGTTACAGTTCTTTATGAGCAATGTAGTGAATAATGTGTGGTAAATTACAATTCTGTTTGAGATATGTAATGGATAGTGTGTTGTAAATTACAATTCTGTACGACATATGTAATGAATAGTTTGTCGTTAATTACAATTCTGTGTGAGATATGCAATGGATAGTATGTCGTAAATTACAATTCTGTATGAGATATGGATAGTGTGTTGTAAATTACAGTTCCGTATGAGATATGTAATGGATAGTGTGTTATCAGTTACAGTTCTTTATGAGCTATGTAGTGGATAGTGTGTTGTAAATTACAATTCTGTATGATATATGTAATGGATAGTGGTGGTAAATTACAATTCTGTATGAGATATGTAATGGATAGTGAGTTGTAAATTACAGTTCAGCATGATATATGTAATAGTGAGTTGTAAATTACAGTTCTGCATGAGATATGTAATGGATAGTGTGTGGTAAATTACAATTCTGCATGAGATATGTAATATATATTGTGTTGTAATTTACAGTTCTGTATGAGATATGTAATGGATAGTGTGTAGTAAATTACAGTTCTGTACGACATGTGTAATGGATAGTGTGGTGTAAATTACAGTTCCATATGAGATATGTAATGGATAGTGTGTTGTCAGTTAGTTATTTATGAGATATGTAGTGGATTGTGTGTTGTAAATTACAGTTATGTATGAGATATGTAATGGATAGTGTGTTGCAAATAACAGTTCTGTACAAGATATTTACTGGATTGTGTGTTGCAAATTACAGTTCTGTACGAGATATGTAATGGATAGTGTGTTGCAAATGACAGTTCTGTACGAGATATATAATGGATAGTGTGTGGTAAATTACTGTTCTGTACGAGATATATAATGGATAGTGTTTCATAAATTACAGTTATGTATGAGATATTAATGGATTGTGTGTTGGAAATTACAATTTTATATGACATTTGTAATGAAAAGTGTGTTGTAAATTACGATTCTATATGAGATAGGTAATGGATAGTGTGTTGTAAATTACAACTCTGTATGAGATATTTAATGTATAGTGTGTTGTAAATTATAATTGGGTATGAGATGGTGTAATGGATAGTGTGTTGTAAATTACAGTTCTGTATGAGATAGGTAATTGATAGTGGGTTTTAAATTACTATTCTGCATGATATATGTAATGGATAGTGAGTTGTAAATTACAATTCTGTATGAGAAATGTAATGGATAGTGTGTTGTAAATTACAATTCTGTATGAGATATGGAATGGATAATGTGTTGTAAATTACAATTTTATATGACATTTGTAATGAAACGTGTGTTGTAAATTACGATTCTATATGAGATGGTTAATGGATAGTGGGTTTTTTAATTACAATTCTGCATGAGATATAAAATGGATAGTGTGTTGTAAATTACAATTCTGTATATGAAGTGTGTTGTAAATTATGATTCTGTATGAGATATGTAATGGATATTGTGTAGTAAATCACAGATCTGTACAAGATATGTAATGGATACTGTGTTGTAAATTACAAGTTTGTGTTGAGCTATGTAATGGATAGTGTGTTGTAAATTATAGTTATGTATGAGATGGTGTAATGGATATAGTGTGTTGTAAATTACAGTTCTATATGAGATATGTAATGGATAGTTAGTTGTAAATTACAATTCTGTGTTGAGATGTAATGGATAGTGTGTTGTAAATTACAATTCTGTATGAGATATGGAATGGATAATGTGTTGTAAATTACAATTTTATATGACATTTGTAATGAAACGTGTGTTGTAAATTACGATTCTATATGAGATGGGTAATGGATAGTGGGTTTTTTAATTACAATTCTGCATGAGATATATAATGGATAATGTGTTGTAACTTACAATTCTTTATATGAAGTGTGTTGTAAATTATGATTCTGTATGAGATATGTAATGGATAGTGTGTTGTAAATTACAATTCTGTATGAGATGTGGAAAGTGTGTTGTAAATGACAATTATGTATGAGATATGTAATGGATATTGTGTAGTAAATCACAGATCTGTATGAGATAGGTAATTGATAGTGGGTTTTAAATTACAATTCTGCATGATATATGTAATGGAAAGTGAGTTGTAAATTACAATTCTGTATGAGAAATGTAATGGATAGTGTGTTGTAAATTACAATTCTGTATGAGATATGGAATGGATAATGTGTTGTAAATTACAATTTTATATGACATTTGTAATGAAACGTGTGTTGTAAATTACGATTCTATATGAGATGGGTAATGGATAGTGGGGTTTTTAATTACAATTCTGCATGAGATATATAAAGGATAGTGTGTTGTAAATTACAATTCTGTATATGAAGTGTGTTGTAAATTATGATTCTGTATGAGATATGTAATGGATAGTGTGTTGTAAATTACAATTCTGTATGAGATGTGGAAAGTGTGTTGTAAATGACAATTATGTATGAGATATGTAATGGATATTGTGTAGTAAATCACAGATCTGTACGAGATATGTAATGGATACTGTGTTGTAAATTACAATTCTGTGTTGAGCTATGTAATGGATAATGTGTTGTAAATTATAGTTATGTATGAGATGGTGTAATGGATATAGTGTGTTGTAAATTACAGTTCTATATGAGATATGTAATGGATAGTTAGTTGTAAATTACAATTCTGTGTTGAGATGTAATGAATAGTGTGTTGTAAATTATCGTTATGTATGAGATGGTGTAATGGATATAGTGTGTTGTAAATTACAATTCTATAGGAGATAGGTAATGGATAGTGTGTTGTAAATTACAAATTCTGTATGAGAAATGTGTTGTAAATTACAATTCTGTATGAGATATGTAATGGATAGTGTGTTGTAAATTACAGTTATGTATGAGATATGTAATGGATAATGTGTTGTAAATTACACTTCTATATGAGATATGTAATGGATAGTGTGTTGTAAATTACAATTCTGTGTTGAGATGTAATGGATAGTGTGTTGTAAATTACAATTATGTATGAGATATGTAATGAATAATGTGTTGTAAATTATAATTATGTATGAGATATGTAATGGATAGTGTGTTGTACGATACTGTATGATATGTGTAATGGATTGTGTGTTGTAAATTACAATTCTGTATGAGATAAGTAATGGATAGTGTGTTGTAAATTACAATTCTGTATGAGATGTGTAATGGATAGTGTGTTGTACATTACAATTCTGTATGAGACATGTAATGGATAGTGTGTTGTAAATTACAATTCTGTATGAGATATGTAATGGATAGTGTGTTGTAAATTACCATTCTGCATGAGATATGTAATGGATAGTGTGTTGTAAATTACCATTCTGTATGAGATATGTAATGGATAGTGTGTTGTAAATTACAATTCTGTATGAGATATGTAATGGATAGTGTGTTGTACATTACAATTCTGTATGAGATATGTAATGGATAGTGTGTTGTAAATTACAATTCTGTATGAGATATGTAATGGATAGTGTGTATTAAATTACCATTCTGTATGAGATATGTAGATGATAGTGTGTTGTAAATTACCATTCTGTATGAGATATGTAATGGATATTGTGTTGTAAATTACAATTCTGTATGAGATAAGTAATGGATAGTGTGTTGTAAATTACCATTCTGTATGAGATATGTAATGGATAGTGAGTTGTCAATTACTTGGTGAGTTTTCTCGGACTGTATCATGTATTTGTAACGTTTTCATTTCATGCTGATAACCTTGCGTAGAAGACTTCATCTTCTACTACAGGTCTTCCAATTGCCAGATCTATGGGAAGGTTCATTTCTCGACCAAGTGGAAGATGATGTAACTCCTGTTGATTCATGGACACTGGAATTGTATGCCATGGTAAGAAGTGGTAGGTACTTGTCCCAGTCCTTCTGGTTTTTACTTACAGATGCTGCAGTCATACTTTATAGAGTGTGGTTAGCTATCTTGACCATCCCGTATGAACTTGGTCTTGCTGCTGTGGCGCGGGTTTGTGTAAAAATCACTTTGGCTGGTATTCTTCTATTTTTTAAAAAAAAGTTGGCATTCTTTTTTTATTACCGTTAGTAAATCAATTTTTAGATCACCTGAGCTGAATGCTCAAGATGATCTATTGGGATCACTCTTCGTCCATCGTCCGTCCGTCCGTCGTCATCATCGTTAACTTTTCTTCAAACGACTGCTTCTCAGAAACTGCTTGGCTAATTTTGACCAAACTTCACATGGGTGATCCTTAGATGAATGCATTTTAAATTTGTTAAAATAATGTCAGCGCGACATCCAAGATGGCGGCCTTTACTTTATATGGTCGAAACCTTAAAACATCTCAAGAACCGCAGGACATATTTCAACAGTTTTTCTTTTAAAATGATCGCCAACGCCTAGACTATTAGACTACATTTCTCTCCATACGTAATTTCCTTGGTGGTATTATACAGTATTCAGTGTGTTGACATTGTAATTCACAAGTAAGCAAATAAATTGTTTTTGAAAATAATTATATTTAAATTTACTATTTTTTTGTTTAATATATTTTATAATAGTCATTGTATAATATTCAAGGGAAATTCTTTTTGTTTTTATTTAAAAATCCACAACTTTATTTACAACAAATTGTATTAATGGAACGAGAGATGTTCAGTATGAGATATGTAATGGACAATGTAAATTACAGTTCTGTATGAGATATGTAATGGATAGTGACCTGTAAATTACAGTTCTGTATGAGATGTAATGGATAGTGAGCTGTAAATTACAGTTCTGTATGAGATATGTAATGGATAGTGACCTGTAAATTACAGTTCTGTATGAGATATGTAATGGATAGTGAGCTGTAAATTACAGTTCTGTATGAGATGTAATGGATAGTGAGCTGTAAATTACAGTTCTGTATGAGATATGTAATGGATAGTGAGCTGTAAATTACAGTTCTGTAGAAGATGTAATGGATAGTGAGCTGTAAATTACAGTTCTGTATGAAATGTAATGGATAGTGAGCTGTAAATTACAGTTCTGTATGAGATGTAATGGATAGTGAGCTGTAAATTACAGTTCTGTATGAGATATGTAATGGATAGTGAGCTGTAAATTACAGTTCTGTATGAGATGTAATGGATAGTGAGCTGTAAATTACAGTTCTGTATGGCATGTAATGGATAGTGAGCTGTAAATTACAGTTATGTATGAAATGTAATGGATAGTGAGCTGTAAATTACAGTTCTGTATGAGATATGTAATGGATAGTGAGCTGTAAATTACAGTTCTGTAGAAGATGTAATGGATAGTGAGCTGTAAATTACAGTTCTGTATGAAATGTAATGGATAGTGAGCTGTAAATTACAGTTCTGTATGAGATGTAATGGATAGTGAGCTGTAAATTACAGTTCTGTATGAGATATGTAATGGATAGTGAGCTGTAAATTACAGTTCTGTATGAGATGTAATGGATAGTGAGCTGTAAATTACAGTTCTATATGAGATATGTAATGGATAGTGAGCTGTAAATTACAGTTCCATATGAGATGTAATGGATAGTGAGCTGTAAATTACAGTTCTGTATGGCATGTAATGGATAGTGAGCTGTAAATTACAGTTCTGTATGAGATGTAATGGATAGTGAGCTGTAAATTACAGTTCTGTATGAGATATGTAATGGATAGTGAGCTGTAAATTACAGTTCTGTAGAAGATGTAATGGATAGTGAGCTGTACATTACAGTTCTGTATGAAATGTAATGGATAGTGAGCTGTAAATTACAGTTCTGTATGAGATGTAATGGATAGTGAGCTGTAAAATACAGTTCTGTATGAGATATGTAATGGATAGTGAGCTGTAAATTACAGTTCTGTATGAGATGTAATGGATAGTGAGCTGTAAATTACAGTTCTATATGAGATATGTAATGGATAGTGAGCTGTAAATTACAGTTCTGTATGAGATGTAATGGAACGTGAGTTGTAAATTACAGTTCTGTATGAGATATGTAATGGAAAGTGAGCTGTAAATTACAGTGAGTTGTAAATTACAGTTCTGTATGAGATATGTAATGGATAGTGTGTTGTAAACTACAGTTCTGCTCGAGATATGTAATGGATAGTGTGTTGTAAATAACAATTATATATGACATCTGTTTTGTATGAAATATGTAATGGATAGTGTGTTGTAAATTGCAATTCTGTATGAAATATGTAATGGATAGTGTGTTGTAAATAACAATTATATATGACATCTGTTTTGTATGAAATATGTAATGGATAGTGTGTTGTAAATTACAATGCTGTATGAGATATGTTCAGTATGAGATGTAATGGATAGTGAGCTGTAAATTACAATTATGTGTGAGATATGTAACGGATAGTGAGTTGTAAATTACAATTCTGTGTGAGATATGTAAGGGATAGTGAGATGTAAATTACAATTCTGTATGAGATATGGATAGTGTGTTGTAAATTACAATTCTGTTTGAGATATGTAATGGATAGTGAGCTGTAAATTACAGTTCTATATGAGATATGTAATGGATAGTGAGCTGTAAATTACAGTTCCGTATGAGATGTAATGGATAGTGAGCTGTAAATTACAGTTCTGTATGGCATGTAATGGATAGTGAGCTGTAAATTACAGTTCTGTATGAGATGTAATGGATAGTGAGCTGTAAATTACAGTTCTGTATGAGATATGTAATGGATAGTGAGCTGTAAATTACAGTTCTGTAGAAGATGTAATGGATAGTGAGCTGTAAATTACAGTTCTGTATTAAATGTAATGGATAGTGAGCTGTAAATTACTGTTCTGTATGAGATGTAATGGATAGTGAGCTGTAAATTACAGTTCTATATGAGATATGTAATGGATAGTGAGCTGTAAATTACAGTTCTGTATGAGATATGTAATGGATAGTGAGCTGTAAATTACTGTTCTGTATGAGATGTAATGGATAGTGAGCTGTAAATTACAGTTCTATATGAGATATGTAATGGATAGTGAGTTGTAAATTACAGTTCTGTATGAGATGTAATGGATAGTGAGCTGTAAATTACAGTTCTGTATGAGATATGTAATGGATAGTGAGCTGTACATTACAGTTCTGTATGAGATGTAATGGATAGTGAGCTGTAAATTACAGTTCTATATGAGATATGTAATGGATAGTGAGCTGTAAATTACAGTTCTGTATGAGATGTAATGGAACGTGAGTTGTAAATTACAGTTCTGTATGAGATATGTAATGGATAGTGAGCTGTAAATTACAGTTCTGTATGAGATGTAATGGATAGTGAGCTGTAAATTACAGTTCTGTATGAGATATGTAATGGATAGTGAGCTGTAAATTACAGTTCTGTATGAGATGTAATGGATAGTGAGCTGTAAATTACAGTTCTATATGAGATATGTAATGGATAGTGAGCTGTAAATTACAGTTCTGTATGAGATGTAATGGAACGTGAGTTGTAAATTACAGTTCTGTATGAGATATGTAATGGAAAGTGAGCTGTAAATTACAGTGAGTTGTAAATTACAGTTCTGTATGAGATATGTAATGGATAGTGTGTTGTAAACTACAGTTCTGCTCGAGATATGTAATGGATAGTGTGTTGTAAATTACAATTATATATGACATCTGTTTTGTATGAAATATGTAATGGATAGTGTGTTGTAAATTGCAATTCTGTATGAAATATGTAATGGATAGTGTGTTGTAAATAACAATTATATATGACATCTGTTTTGTATGAAATATGTAATGGATAGTGTGTTGTAAATTACAATGCTGTATGAGATATGTTCAGTATGAGATGTAATGGATAGTGAGCTGTAAATTACAATTATGTGTGAGATATGTAACGGATAGTGAGTTGTAAATTACAATTCTGTGTGAGATATGTAAGGGATAGTGAGATGTAAATTACAATTCTGTATGAGATATGGATAGTGTGTTGTAAATTACAATTCTGTTTGCGATATGTAATGGATAGTGTGTTGTAAATTACAATTCTGTTTGAGATATGTAATGGATAGTGTGTTGTAAATTACAATTCTATTTGAGATATGAAATGGATAGTGTGTTGTAATTCTGTATGAAATATGTAATGAATAGTGAGTTGTAAATTGCAAATCTGTATGAGATATGTTCTGTATGAGATATGAAATGGCTAGTGTGTTGTAAATAACCATTCTGTATGAGATATGGAATGGATAGTGTGTTGTAAATTACAATTCTATATGAGATATGTAATGGATAGTGTGTTGTAAATTACAATTCTATATGAGATATGTAATGGATAGTGTGTTGTAAATTACAATTCTATATGAGATATGTAATGGATAAGGTGTTGTAAATTACAATTGTATACGAGATATGTAATTGATAGTGTGTTGTAAATTATATAACCGAGTCTCATGGAAGAAATCAACCCGCTGTAATAAATTATGATGTATCAATATAGCGGATAGAGATAATAAAAAACACCGAGCAATGTTTCAAAAGTGAAGAAGAGCTATTAGCTTTAGTTATTCCACTAGAGAAATATTAAATGTTGTTATTTCACTAGTAAATATTGAATGTTGTTATTTCACTAGTAAATATTGAATGTTGTTATTTCGCTAGTAAATATTGAATGTTGTTATTTCACTAGTAAATATTGAATGTTGTTATTTCACTTGTGGAATATTGAATGTTGTTATTTCACTTATGGAATATTGAATGTTGTTATTTCACTCCCATACAGAAATGTGTGTGTGTGATAATACTGTTTTAATAATTTTTCATCGGAAATGCAGAAAAATCTGTTTTTTAGATTTCTTTTTGGGGACGGGCCAAGTCAACTTTGGTTAAAAGTATGTTAGAGTTTCTCTTGAATGTATAGGAACTATACAATAGTCGAATGTTTATGATTTATGGCTACTAAATGTGGTTATTCTAGATACTAAAAAAGCTTGAATCATTTGTTTTTGTTTGCTGTTTGAGATTCACTTAGGAGGCTGCCATAAATAACATATTAAGAACTGGTTTCAGGACAATTTTGGTCACGTTATATTTAAATATCCTTTTCAAACTTGGTGTTTGTGTGCATGAACCCAAAACCTGGTCCTAAGTTTGATTTTGAGTTCCTCCACAGGAAAACTTGAATTACTGATAATTGTTATAATATTGATGTTTTTGTAATGTGAAAGACTCATTTTTCAGTGCACCAGATATGTTTTCCTGTCAAAGGGTATTTCATTGGATTAAATCTGCAATGCTTTGTAATTATCAAGATTTCGTTGATTTTTACCCAGAATTATGCCATGTTTGTACGCGGGAAATGGTATATATGTTCAGTGCTCAGTTATTTGGTTTTCGTTCTGAAATGCGAATAAAAATATTATAATAGCTGGAGCACTGAATATTTGTTAACGTATAGCATATATCATATGAGTGTCTATTTAATATTAAACTTATTAAACCTGTTGGATAAGATTATATGACGTGAGGCTGTGCCGAGTATTAAAATGTTATCCAACAAGTTAAATAAGCCACATTTATTATTGTAGCTGCCTATATATATTTACGTTGTTGTAAAACGATGTCGTATGTTTGTTTATCACATAACTTATAGTGTGGGAGTGGAATAACACCATTCTATATTTTCGATATACCACTAGTTATATAACTATGCAAATAAGCCTAGTATGTGCTATCAAAAAAAAAAGATAATGACTTTGATCCAATTCCCACGGTCTATGTTGGTTTCGCGTGTTAAAGCGACAGGCAAAATACAATAAAAGTCGATATGTGAGTTAAGTGATAAACAGAATCTAACATTCGTTCTCATTCATTATTGAATTTATTAAACTCGTTAGCAGAAATGATATAATGCTCGGCAAGAGCCTCGCATTATATCATTTTGCCAACTCATTTAATAAATTCAACAATAAATGAGTACTCATGTAAGATCCTCTATTTATGATGTCGTATCTTGACTCAGTCATCTCCGTATGACGTCAAACAACGGAACTATCTCTAATCCGGTATTTAAAGGTTACACAACTTGACTAGTCAATTACGATGTACTCTAAATTGAAGGAAAAAAAAATAATAATGATTAGGCCTTCTTTTGAATATTTATTTCACTAGTGTAATATGATAAATCGACAAGATGAAATCGTGTCCAGGTTACAGTAGTATCACAGGTCAGATAAATAAGGAGTCTGTCTGGTAACCTGATCCACAGCTTTTTTTCCCCCCTTTTATATCTGTTGTTATAATGTGTGTGTTTTTTAGCTCTACTGATCAGAGATCAGCAGAGCTTATGCCGTGGTGCGGCGTCCGTCTGTCCGTAAACTTTTTTTTGTAGCGACTACTCCTCTAAAACTACTGAATGGATTTTCATGAAACTTTACAGAAATGTTGCCCATGAAGTCTAGTTGATCCTAGCAAAAATTCATGTAGATGTGAAATCCAAGATGGCCGCCAAATCTAAAAATAGGTTTTTAAAAAACAAGTTTGTAGCGACTACTTCTTGAAAACTTTAAGGGATATTGATATGGGACTTTTTCTAAAATGATCAGCATGACATGATGTTGATCCTTGTCAAAAATCGTTTTGATTCGACGTTAAACATGGCTGCCAGCGGCCATCTTTGTTTACATAGAGTTATATAATGAAAACTTGTAGCGACTACTCCTCTGAAACTACTAAACAGATTTTCATGAAACTTAACAGGAATGTTGCTCTTGATGTCTAATTGATCCTAGCAGAATTTCAGGTCGGCCGGAAATTCAAGATGGCCGCTACGGCTAAAAATAGATTTTTAAAAAATAAGTTTGTAGCGACTACTTCTTGAAAACTATAAGAGATATTGATATGGGACTTTTTCTAAAATGATCAGCATGACATGGTGTTGGTCCTTGTCGAAAATCGTTTTGATTCGACGTTAAACATGGCTGCCAGTGGCCATCTTTGTTTACATAGAGTTATATAATGAAAACTTGTAGCGACTACTCCTCTGAAACTACTTGACGGATTTTCATGAAACTTCACAGGAATGTTGCTCTTGATGTCTAATTGATCCTAGAAAAATTTCAGGTCGGCCGGAAATTCAAGATGGCCGCCACGGCTAAAAATAGATTTTTAAAAAATAAGTTTGTAGCGACTACTTCTTGAAAACTATAAAAGATATTGATATGGGACTTTTTCTAAAATGATCAGCATGACATGATGGTAATCCGAGTTGAACATTATTTTGATTCGACGTTAAACATGGCTGCCAGTGGCCATCTTTGTTTACATAGAGTTATATAATGAAAACTTGTAGCGACTACTCCTCTGAAACTACTTGACGGATTTTCATTAAACTTCACACGAATGTTGCTCTTGATGTCTAATTGATCCTAGCAAAATGTCAGGTCGGCCAGAAATTCAAGATGGTCGCCATGGCTAAAAATAGATTTTCAAAATACAAGTTTGTAGCGACTACTTCTTGAAAACTATAAGTGATATTGATATGGTACTTTTTCTAAAATGATCAGCATGACATGATGTTGGTCCTTGTCAAAAATCGTTTTGATTCGATGTTAAACATGGCTGTCAGCGGCCATCTTTGTTTACATAGAGTTATATAATGAAAACTTGTAGCGACTACTCCACTGAAACTACTTGACGGATTTTCATGAAACTTCACAGGAATGTTGCTCTTGATGTCTAATTGATATTAGCAAAATTTCAGATCGGCCAGAAATTCAAGATGGCCACCACAGCTAAAAATAGATTTAAAAAAAAAAGTTTGTAGCGACTACTTCTTGAAAACTATAAGTGATATTGATATGGGTCTTTTTCTAAAATGATCGGCATGACATGGTGGTTATTCGAGTCGAACATTATTTTGATTCGACGTTAAACATGGCTGCCAGTGGCCATCTTTGTTTACATAGAGTTATATAATGAAAACTTGTAGCGACTACTCCTCTGAAACTACTTGACGGATTTTCATGAAACTTCACACGAATGTTGCTCTTGATGTCTAATTGATCTTAGCAAAATTTCAGGTCGGCCGGAAATTCAAGATGGCCGCCATGGCTAAAAATAGGATTTTAAAATATAAGTTTGTAGCGACTACTTCTTGAAAACTATGAAAAATATTGATATGGGACTTTTTCTAAAATGATCAGTATGACATGATGGTTATCCGAGTCGAACATTATTTTGATTCAATGTTAAACATGGCTGTCAGTGGCCATCTTTGTTTACATAGAGTTATATAATGAAAACTTGTAGCGACTACTCCTCTGAAACTACTTGACAGATTTTCATGAAACATCACAGGAATGTTGCTCTTGATGTCTTATTGATCCTAGCAAAATTTCAGGTCGGCCGGAAATTCAAGGTGGCCGCCACGGCTAAAAATAGATTTTCAAAAAACAAGTTTGTAGCGACTACTTCCTGAAATCAAAATCAATCAGTAGAGCTTCAAGGTCATTGACCTCTTGTTTGTTATGAAATGTACAACACAATGAAAGACACAAATGAATAAACAACTTCAGTTTATTTGAGATTATTAAATTTCAGCCTGAGTAGTTAATTATCTCTTTCATATTTAATCTATGATTTGTAGCTGTTGGTGTCCATATTTTAAATACGTGTATGCAGTTTACAAGTGCATGAATGGTGTTTTACGGCACGTCAACACATAAATAGGTCATATTGTGCACAAAAACTTATGAAGAACAAATGAAATAGTAAGTTACAAATGAAACAGATGTTGGGAAGATATATTGGTGGATATTATTCAGATGGTTTGGTATTACTATCATTATGTACTAGGTTTGTGTGGTAATAATATAACCTTGATAAAGAAACTCATAACTGCTGCACTAAGTTTTTGTGTCACCTGCGTAGCATGGCAGACACTTAGGGAACCTGTCTTTGCCTTAGTCCGTCACACATTAACATGCAACCTAAACTTTGCCTTAACTTGAAAAAATATTTGACCATTGCTCATAAACCGTCACACACATCATCATCTTACTTCAAGGCGTGTTGTTACACATGTCCTATAACTCTGATTCTCATTTTGGCAGAGTTATGCCCCTTTACATAAAACTTTAACCTGCAACCTAACCAAGCTCATAACTGGCCATAACTTGAAAAGTATCTGACCTATGTTCTTTCATTACTTCTCATGAACAGACTCAATAAAACTGAGTCTGCTACTTTATTCTCTTAATTGCGTTTGTTGCTCCCAAAGGATCACCCTTATCAGTATTTATTGACATTCACACTAGCATTCGTTTAGTGCAGTGTGGCGGCTGTAAAAAGTCTCCCCGTGCTACGAATCAGTAGTGTTATTTTTACTGGTCCATTGGGACCAACGAGCCCAATATAGGTGGCTTTGAAGTAGAATACCGCTTAAGCCGGTGCTAGGGGGCGTGAGGGGTGTTGCTTCTTTCATTACTTCTCATGAACAGACTCAATAAAACCGAGTCTGCTACTTTATTCTCTTAATTTTGTTTGTTGCTCCCAAAGGATCACCTTTATCAGTATTTATTCACACACATATTCATCTTAAATGAAGGAATGTTGTTGCACATGTCCAGAGTTATGCCCTCTTTTCATAAAATGTTAACCTGCCACCTAACCTAGCTCATAACATGGCAAAATATTGGCCTATGGTCATGAAACTTTATAGAGTTCTTCCTTATCAATTATCCAATACAGACGTGTGCCCCTTTCCATAAAGTTTAACACTGAAAAAAAAGCTCCATTATTCATGCAAATATGCACTCCGTGTCTTCAAACTTTATAGTTAGATTGTACTTGGTGAAATAAACAAGCCACAGGCGACACAAGTGTTCCATGGAACACCCTTCTAGACTGGTTTAACCAGTGACTTCGCTAATAAAAGCTTGTATTTGTCTGTGAAATTTGGTTTAATCTCAAATAACCGTACCTGTTGAAAGGCATCTATAGTTCTTCCCGTAACTATCATGTCTGTGTTGGGCGATAATTCCACGTCTTGTGTTAACACCACCCTACACAACTTTTGTGTGTGGAAAACAGTTTGTTAAATGTCAAAATACTGAGGTTGTATGAAATCTCTTCCAAGTCATTTTGTATATTTGCTGTAAGTATCAATATTTCGAAGGACTGTACCTGTTTGCAAAAGTACTCTGTCCTGTAACTGTTTCTAATTTTGTATTTCTAGGAATGATCTTTGGGCGTTGCTGTACAGGCCATGTATCCAGGAGGTCTTTCCACAAAATGGTCCCATGTCCACAATCAGGGTAAGTTGATCAGGGTAAGATTTTGTTTTTGGCAGAAAGTAACCTTTTTCAAATGAAGAGTTGTTTTGCACCATTATTGTCTTTGGCCGATCTGGTTTGATTGTCCTGTGGGGCCTCCAGGCTGACCTGTTCTCATTTCCCGAGACATGTTATGGGTCTCTGTCATTGTATGCGTTTTGGGGATAATTTGATATGGGTTACCTCCCTTATACTGTGTTTTATTAGCTCTGAAGGAAAAAATGAGCTATTGTCACCACTTGATCGTCGTCGCCTGCGTCCCCTGGTTAAAGATTGTATGTAAGCTTGTATCTCCCAAACCATATTGCATAATGGATTGAAACTTCACACATGTATTCAGCATCAATAGATGACACCACAGAGTTAGGTTATGTAACTCTTGCTTTTATTTTGACAGAATTATGGCACTATTTATACTTAGAAAAGCTTTGTTAAAGAAAGATAAAAATATCGGACAGGGAAAGCAGCATTTAAGGACGACAGTCAACCACAAAACACAAAAACAAACACGCAAACAGACGAACGAGAAGGCAAAAGTAATAAAAAATGCAAACGACATCACAAACACAAAAGGGAGGACAATAGGGCTACCGCCTTGGAACGGTCAGTGGCCACAAAGGCCACTGGGGGTTTAAACCGGTTCTAGGGTGCACCAAACCTCACACTTATCCTACTGTTATCCCATTAAAACAGGACAGTGTAAATGAAGAAATCCCCGCCATGATCTAATCTCTAACCAACAAGGCAGCATCAATAGGCAATATAAGTAAAACACAAATATGCTCGTGTAAATATAATACAAAAAAAACAACAATAGCCTAGAAAGCCACAATGAAGGTACTCAATGACTTGGCAGTTTGTATGTAAGCTTGGTTAAAGTTTGTATGTAAGCTTGTATCTCCCAAACCACTTTACACAACAATTGAAACTTCACACATGTACTCCGCATCATTAAATGACACCACAGAGTTAGGTGATATAACTCTTGCTTTTATTTTGACAGAATTATGGCCCCTTTTATACTTAGTAAACTTGGTTCAAGTTTGTATGCAAGCTTGTATTTCGCAAAGAACTTAACATAATAGATTAAAACTTCACACATGCACTGGGCATCATAACACAATACCACAGAGCCAGGTTCTATAACTCTTGCATCTATTTAAACAAAATTATGGCCCCTTTTGTACTTAAGAAATGTGGTTTAAGTTTGTATGTAAAATTGTATCTCGCAAAGTACTTTACATAATGGATTAAAACTTCACACATGCATTCAGCAGCATTAGACAACACCACAGAGCCAGGTTCTATACTCTTGCTTTTATTTTAACAAAAGTATGGCCTCTTTTCAGTGTTTGAAAATAAATTTGGTTAAGTATGTAAGCTTACATCTCCAAAAGTACTTTACATAATGGATTGAAACTTCACACATGTATTTGGCATCTAGTATAGCCCACGTTTTATTATAACAAAATTATGACCCCTTTTATACTTAGAAATCTTTGTTAAATCTTGAATGTAATTGATGGAAACCTTGTTTATCAATTGTAATTCCACCAAAGTGGAGCATCTGCACCATTGGCGGTGCTCTTGTTGTAACTCCTGTTTGCATTTCCTCTGTTCTCTATGGTCTATTACCGAATGTGTTGTTTTGAGTTATCTCCCCTATGTTGATTGGTAGTGACTTTTTTCTCTATCAAGATTTCTATCCCTGGATATATCATGGATCTGTTATGCAAGATTTTGTACTGTTTGAAAAAGAGATTCTACTTTATCTGTAGGTATAATGTCATGTCTTTGTTTGTCTGCCAATACGGTATGCTTCAAGCCTGATGGTGGTTTGTCCTACTACAGCTATAGGTATAATGTCATGTCTTTGTTTGTCTTCCAATACGGTATGCTTCAAGTCTGATGGTGGTTTGTTCAACTTTTGATAGGTCCTTTAAACCTGATTATTTAAGTTTTATACAAATGTCAGAATCTGTCATGGTGTCTATGATATAGTCGAGACAGGCCATAACAATCCATTCTTTTGGAGCATAAGATAACCTCGACTACTTAATTTTGTAATGTTTTGCGCCAGCTCGGATATCGGTTCCACAGGTTTACATATTCTATTTCTCAGCTGAGTTTTAAAAAGCTCTGCTTAGTTTACAGAGCCATAGCATGCGGTTAACATTGTAACAAGTGCTGAATAGTTGTTCCTCTCAGTGGAGCTTACTTCTGTCAAGATGGAGCGGGCATTTTCATTCAAAGTACCAGCCAAGTTTATTTCTCGGGCTTGATAATTCCATTGGTTTATCTCGCAGCATATTTAAAAGAAGTCTAAGAACTCTTGACAAGTCGTCTTGTCCATTGAATTTCGGGGGTTCCATTTTCATGTTGAGGTTGTTATTTTGCCCATGATTGTTATAGCAGTTATCTCCCCTAGACTGTAAATTTGGGAAGTCAGTTTCTGGGTCTGGTGAACTGGAGAACTGATGGTTTTCTCTTTGTCTAGAAATACATCTAGTTCTTGTAGTCTGGTAGTAATCACTATGTGGTCTATGTATCCCAGTATTTGCGTGTTTGCTATCTCAAATTGAATATTTCAACATTTCTTGTTCAATTCTATTTAATCTGGCTTTGATTCTTAAAACTTTACACAAATAAAGATAGCACAATTTACAGCTGTCCTGAAAGATCACAATGGAAAAACACTCATTGAAAAAAGTTACAGCTACAAGAAATATTTGAGCTTGAGCATGGGATTTTGGGTGAGCAAATTTCAGGAATATGGGGCCAGGACTGTTTTATGACTCATGAGCAATCACCCTTGAGATAATTCCATTGGTTTATCTCTCAGCATATTCTTGCCTATGATTGTTATAGCAGTTATCTCCCCTGGACTGTAAATTTTGGAAGTCGGTTTCTAGGTGTGGTGAATTGGAGAGCTGATGGTTTTCTGTTTGTCTAGTAATACATCCAGGTCTTGTAGTCACTATGTAGTCGAGGTACCCCGTTATTGTTGTGTTTGCTATCTGAAATCTTGTTCAATTTGATTTACCGTAATCTGGCTTCGTATTTTCGAAACTTTTGAGTCAGAATCGAAAGCTCAAGTTCAGCTATAACATTTTGAAAATCTAACTTAACAGTCATGCTTGAAACTTTACACAAATAAGGATAAGCAAATATTGCAACTGTCCTGAAAGTTCATAATGGAAAACACTCGTTGACGAAAGTTATACCTAAAAGAAATATTTGAGATTCAGCATGAGATTTTGGCTGAGCAAATTTCAGGAATATGGGGCCAAGACTGTTTTGTGACTGTCATGAGTAATCACCCTTAAGTTGTATTGAAAATCAGCAGTTATGAAGGTGATTTGTGATCCAGTTCGTCTTACTATATCATTAATCAGAGATGGCGTTGAACCATCGAGGGAGTTTTCTTGGTTGTCATATACTTTTAAATTCTCGTCTCCCTCCAGGGTGTCATGGACCTTGTCTGTCACGACATTATCCATGGTTTAATAAATTGGTCAAACACGGAGATTATTATCTTGTTTTTATTTTATTTTCAGAACTCTGGCAGAAAGATCAAAACTGTTCTAGCTCGCTGTGACGGTCTGGCATCTGCTGAAATTACACTTACACTTAATTTAAAGATGGAGTTCCACATTGTTACTTCTGCAGACTGCTTTTCTGTATATATCCCACTTCTGTGTAGTATGTGTTGGCCTGTTTATGTAGGATTCACATGTTATACAGCTTGTAGAAATGAATACCAGAATCAGTATTTCAACATAAACTGTAATATTTATTTCTTCATTTTATATATGTCATCTTCAGTATAAGGTATAATAGATTTATTAAGCAAGCATGTGTTGTTGTTACTATAATTATATCTTTACTCCCTCTGTGAGAATATAAAACTGTGATAGTGTGCACCAGAAATCACTTTCTTGCATATAAGAATTATGTGGTTAGTAACTCAGAATTTCAGCTGGCGAGTGTAAGAAAAGTGATAAATGGGAGCCTTTGGCGGGCATTTATCACTTTTTGACACCAGCCAAAATACATTTAAGTTAATAAACGTGTAATATTTAGCTCTACTGTCCAGGCGAGCTTATGGGATCGCTTTACGTCCGTCGTCTGTCTGTCTGTCTGTCTGTCTGTGAAGTGTCTCCGTGACCGAATGGTTAAGACGTTGCGTTGTAAACATTCGTCTCACCATTGCGGGTTCGAATCCCACTGGGAGCTCGGCTTGTAAGTGAGGAAGTGTCGATTCTTACGGATGACGGGAGGTGTACAGTACTGGTTCTACCCAGGAAAAGTGGGTGGTCTGCCTCCACCACAAACAATCGACCGTCATATATAACCTTACATGTGTTGAAAATGACGTAAAACACCATACAAACAACCAAAACTGTTAGCAATTTTATAAAATCGACATCTCCTCTGAAACCGCATGAAGGACTTTGATGAAACTTCATCACAATGTTACTTAGGAGGCCCCCTCTCAGATTGATGTTTTTCATGGCCCCCAGTCTTCCAAAATGGCCGCCATGGCTAAAACTAGGTCAAATTTAAGGAATTTTCAAACGACATCTCCGAAACCACTTATTCCATATTGTGAAATACCATAAACATGTTCCTTGGGTTGACCTCTATCAAGTTTGTGTTTTTCGTTATCGTCGAATGATGAAAATGGCCGTCACGGCGACTCAAAGTTTACAAGAGTTATATATGAAAAGGCTAAAAAGGACATATTCTTTGAAACCACTTGAAGGATTTTGATGAAATTTCATTTTTATGATAGTCCACTCAGATTTGTGTTTTTCGCGGCCACCAGTCATCCAAGATGGCCGCCATGGCTAAAATTAGGTCAAATTTAAGGAAATTTCAAACATCTCATCCGAAACCGCTTATTCCATTCTTGTGAAATATCATAAACATGTTCCATGGGTTAGCCTCTATCAAGTTAGTGTTTTTCGTTATCGTCGAATAATAAAAATGGCCGCCACAGCGACCCAAAGTTTACATAGAGTTATATAGGAAAACGTTAAAAATGACATCTCTCAAACCGCTTGAAGGATTTTGATGAAACTTAAATCACAATGATCTTTGGGTTAGTCCCTCTCAGATTTGTGTTTTTGGGGCCTCCAGTCATCCATGATGGCCACCATGGCTAAACCTAGGTCAAATTTAAGGACATTTATCAAACGACATATTACCACTTATTCCATTCTAGTTAAATATCATATACATGTTCCTGTTGTTGGCCTCTGTTCAAGTTTGTGTTTTTCGTTATCAAATATTCAAAATGGCCGCCATAATAACCCAAAGTTTACATAGAGTTATATATAGGAAACATGTTTTTTGTGTTGGCCTCTATCATGTTTATGTTTTCTATCATGTTTATGTTTTTGAATCACATCATACCAGTAGAGCGTCTACAGGCCCATTTGCGCCTCTTGCTTTATCATGGAAACTGTATTAAATAACATAATTTATCTGAAAAACAATTAAAACAACAGCTTGCTGCGGTCAAAATACAAATGGAGGATTTTTTTCTAAAATAGTTTTGACAAAAAATTAAAGCTTGGACCAGTCTGAATCAAACCAGTAATACCAGCGTTATGGCATTTTTTATCCGGATTGTGAAGCAAATCTAGGATTGGTTAGTGTTTGTTTTTCCTCATTTCTCAAAAACTGATCGTCTGAAAGCTTTGAAACTTGGCACACTTGTTCATTAGTATTACACAATGTTATATGACAAGAACCATAACTGTATTGTATTTTACTTGAATTATCTCCCTTTTTGTCTCAAGAGTTTTTAGTTAAAATTTTGAATGTACAGTCTTATTCCAAATGCCAATTGTCAGAAAGCTTTGAAACTTGGCATACATATTCATCATCAGTACACAACCATATTTGACAGGCACCATAACGCCGTTATGCATTTTACCAGAATTATCCCCATTTTACACTTGTCTCCTTAAGATAAGGCCTTCATTTTACATCTGGACCCCGTTTTATTAAACATCTTAAAACTGATCACATTTTTGCATCTAGACAATTAGATGTGCATTATGTACAGAAATTTCAAATGTATAAGACAATGCAATGAAATCACGTTTATTTGTGAATTGTAAATCAAAGTAAAGAATTTAAGAAATTAACTTACGATCAAAATGGTAAGATGTTTCATAAACCGGTCCCTGATCTTTATCAAACTTGCCCTTGATTTATTGAAAAAAGCTATATTAAGGATCAGCAGAGCAGTCTGTCTGTAAAATATTTTGGAGCGACTACTCCTCTGAAACTACTGGATGGATTTTCATGAAACGTTACAGGAATGTTGCCCATGATGTCTAGTTGATCCTAGCAAAAAATCGCATTGGTGTAAAATACAAGATGACCACCAAAGCTAAAAATAGGTTTTTAAATTGACAACTTCTTGAAAACTATAAGTGATATTGATATGGGATTTTTTCTAAAATGATCAGCATGACATGATGTTGGTCCTTGTCGAATCTTTTGACTAAGCGATGCAGGCCCTCTTGATGGTTTTATTGGTAACAAATATATTATTGAAATAAATGTAAATGCATCTAATAACTATGGCCAAGTATGTTAAAATCTGGTAATATCATTACCGTATACCAAGTTTCATCAAGTAGTTTCAAAGTATTGTTTACAGAAGCACGGACAGATGGATAACGCACAACTGTATAAGCTCTGTCAATCTTTATTAATCAGCTAACTATACTGACGTGCATTGTTCCTGTACACAATCAGTAAAGTTGGTATATGTTTAGCTGGTATCAAATGTTCCTGTACACAATCAGTAAAGTTGGTATATGTTTAGCTGGTATCAAATGTTCCTGTACACAATCAGTAAAGTTGGTATATGTTTAGCTGGTATCAAATGTTCCTGTACACAATCAGTAAAGTTGGTATATGTTTAGCTGGTATCAAATGTTCCTGTACACAATCAGTAAAGTTGGTATATGTTTAGCTGGTATCAAATGTTCCTGTACACAATCAGTAAAGTTGGTATATGTTTAGCTGGTATCAAATGTTCCTGTACACAATCAGTAAAGTTGGTATATGTTTAGCTGGTATCAAATGTTCCTGTACACAATCAGTAAAGTTGGTATATGTTTAGCTGGTATCAAATGTTCCTGTACACAATCAGTAAAGTTGGTATATGTTTAGCTGGTATCAAATGTTCCTGTACACAATCAGTAAAGTTGGTATATGTTTAGCTGGTATCAAATGTTCCTGTACACAATCAATAAAGTTGGTATATGTTTAGCTGGTATCAAATGTTCCTGAACATTTTAGGGAAATCCAACTTATACTTTCAGAGTAAAAGACGTCACAAACTTTACTTGTCTTCGGATGGCGGGAGGTGTACAGTACTGGTTCTACCCAGGAAAAGTGGGTGGTCTGCCTCCACCACAAAAAAACAACCGTCATATATAACCTTACATGTGTTGAAAATGACGTAAAACACCATACAAACAAAAACAAACTTGTCTTGAGAATCTACTATCAGCTCTAGATTTCAGGCTCACTTAATTTCCCCTTCATTCCAAGTAAAAATCAAGTACATCTTTCCATTAGTTTCTGAGGAGAAGCCATCACGAAATTGTCTTTGTTTTCCCTTTTACGCAAAAAAAGGATATATAATCAAAAATAAAAATGCCATATCGATGTTAAAACTGTATTAACGACCAACATCAACTGCATTTGTTAAATATCAAGGAGAGAAGCTGTATCAGATTGTTGTTCCAACCCTATTAACTTTGTACTATTTACATATGCATGTTGTATAATATGAAAATAAAATATCTTTAAACCAAAATTGTCTTTGAAAATCTATATTTAGCTATGGCTGACATCTTACTGACAACTCGGAATTTTACTGAAGATCAACTAAACATCAACATTCCTGTATGTAGCAAGTGGTTTAAAGGGACACACGACAATCTTGACTTTTTAAAAACCTGCGGCGTTCCTTAGTTTTTCTACACATCTTCCATTTGTTCTGTATTTAATATAATATTAGAGAAGAACGAAGCAGATTGTTTTTGCGTATAACTATTGTTGATTATATTGTAACAATAATATATTTAAACCTATGGTAAAATAAGAACAAATGAAAACTCTAATTTTATTTAAATGTTAAGTCAAAATGATATTCGAATAAAAATGGAGATGCTAACTGTAATGTTTGATAAAAAAAAAATTGAATTGAATTGAGGTTTTAAGACGCACCAACACATGAAAGGTTATATGGCGCCTAACAGGAATGAACATGCCAGGCTCATCCTCCATGTACATCGAGATAAAATATGGAGAACGGGCCTAGAACTTTCTCACCTTGAACTGCAGAGTTGCTGCAAATTCTATTGTAGACACTCCATTTAGAAAACTTCAAGATTGCCTTGTGTCCCTTTAAGAGGATTTGCCACACCAATTGTTGACGTACAGACGGACGGAAGCCACACCACTGCATAATATCTGCTGAACTTTGATCCGTAGATGCAACTAGACATCATGTGCATTGGTCCTGCCAAATATCGTAAACATGTATCCAATTGTTTCAAGAATTAATAGCGGTCACACAACTATTTTATTTTGAGCTGAGAGCCATTTTAATTTCGAGCTGGTTTTACTTAGGACCATGACGGTAGCTTACTGGTAGATCATCCGCCTCGCGTGCGGGATGTCGGGGTTTCAGTTTCCGGCTGGGTCATCGGAAGACGATGGTGCCTACCAGTTAGAAGAATGACAATCCATGACATTCTAGACAAGATATGTCCGACAAACATGTTTAAAATAAACGCTAGTGTACAAAGAGGAATAATTCTGTCTTTACTCCAGCTAAAGTTAGTTATGGTTCTTGTGCTCTGCATATTCTCCAGTCCTATCAGTAGTTTTCGCAATAACACTAATAAGCTTCGGACAAGACGTACAAGTTTTACATGTACAAGTATTACATGTACACTACCAAGGGAAATAACTATTTGAATGAATTATGGTTCTTGTGCACTGCACTTTCCCTCATTGGGTGAAGTTTCATTGCAGTCCCATTAGTAGTTCTCAAGTTACGCTCCAAAAACTGAGAAAGAATTATTATTCTAATACACCCGCACTATATAGCCTAGTTTAAAATATCTCGTCATATTCAATGATATATCACTGTAACGTTTGCAATGTTAAGAGAATAAGCAAGGTAGTGCGAAAGATATCACTGTAACGTCTTAACGTTTGCAACGTTAGGAGAGTAAGCAGATTTCAGATGTGTGCATTATTTTCAAATTTTAGGGGTATTAGAATACAAATAGAATATCTTTTACGGTGAATTATCTTGTAATATATCACTGTTTGTCGTTCAATTGTAAACAATAATTTCACTCGCCTTACAATTGAACTCCAAACCGTGATATATAACACGATAATTCACCGTAAATGATATTCTATTTCTTAAGTATAACATTACAAAGGGCAATTACTCTTACTTGATTGAAGCTATATTTATGGGTCTTGATCATTTCACTTTATCACTTTTTGGAATATTGTTTTCCAGTCCCATTAGTAATGTAAAGTTGTGCTCTGCACAAAGTAGCAAATATATATATATTCTCCCTCGAGCATAAAAATATAATTCAGAGTTGTGGCCCTTTTTCAGATGTATTCATTGCCCGAATCATTGGATCATGCTGAAGATTGTACGTGCTTAGTCATTAGCCACAATCACCTGTAATTTGTCAAAGGAAAGTAATCCAAAAATAGGAATCAGTGCAAGGGTAATACTAGACTGAAAGAAAAAAGAAACGCATAATGGATATTTCCGCTATATATTGTAGGTTTAATATGCTCGAATGGTACAGGGCGACATTAGGCCTGTTCTTTCGGAAAGAAGTTTCAAACAGCACCGAACACACCAATGGTGTCCCCTGTAAAGTTTAATTACCGACAGAATGAGCATTTGGCTCAAGCAGGTGAGCAAACTTAGGTTTTAAACGTTGCAGTCTTTTAACATTAAATACAATACTGAAATGGCTTGACTTTTTCATTTATGAATTTCGTGCAACAAAGTATACTTTGATTAAAAGGTCTACTACATGACAGAGTTGTCCTTTCTGTAATTAGTTGTAGCCCCTTTTTGTACAAAACATGTTGAGATATATCTGAAATATTACGTGGAATTAGGTGTATATAATAGTATTTGTATAGGTATTTGTTTGATTATGCGTTTCTTTTTCCTTTCAGTATATAATGCCCACTTCACTAGTCTTTCATGGCGGCGCGTGAAAATATAAATTCAGGTTGTGGGCCATTTTCAGGTGTATTCATTGGATCATGCCTAATACTTGAAAAGTTATTAGCCACACTCACTTGTCAGCTAGACGTACAGCACCACAGTATTTACGTCACATCTTAAGAGTGTCATATAAAACTAGTACTAGTACCTCCCCATATAAAGGGTAGTGCTACGACTGGTCTGCCTGGTGTCAGTAGAATGATACTGGGTGGGTGGGGTATCATGTCATGCTTACAGAATGGTATTCCAGTGAGGCAGCACTATAAAGTTGAGCATTGAGCTCACTGCTACAAGTGGACACAGGTCAAGATCCCAAGATGTATTCACATACCAAGTTTGGTATCTCTAAGTATTATAGTATTGAAAATACGGTCTGGACAAGCATTTTCTATGACAGAGGTCACAGGTCAAGGTCACGACCTTATTTCGGTACGCGACACCGCTATCCCAAGATGTATTCACATACCAAGTTTGGTATCTTAAGTATTATAGTATTGAAAATAAGGTATGGACAAGCATTTTCTATGACAGAGGTCACAGGTCACAGGTCACAGGTCAAGGTGACCTTATTTTGGTACGCGACACACCGCTATCCCAAGATGTATCCACATACCAAGTTTGGTATCTCAAAGTCTTATAGTATTGAAAATATGGCCCGGACAAGCATTCGGAAGGACGAGGTGCAAACCTAGAGTCCCCCCGGGACCGGTGGGGGACAAATTAAACCACATACATAATGTATGCTACAGGGAAAAAGAACTTGGGCAATTTCTGCTCTATATAATTTATGTACTGCACATTTAATTCACAATATTCAAGAGAAATCTGAAGATGTTTTGTAAAAAAAAAAGGGGGTTGCAGAAAGTCAGAAAAAGGACAAAACTGTGCTGGTACCTTTTAATCACCGTTCACTTTGTAACATGAAGTCATAAATGTTGAAGTTCCGCTTTAACAATTTAAGCATTCTCAGCACTATTAAATGTCAAGAGATTGTAAAATGCTACATGCTCACTTACTGGTGTACCATTCGATTAAAAGCAGCATATACAATATAAAATTCTGAAATTGCGTTTCTTTTTGCCTTTAATGTACTTAGGACCACCGCTATCAAGTGCTTTATTCCTGTTAAGTTCCATGAAAATCCATCTAGTGGTTTCAGAATAGTAATCACCACAAAATTGTCATTTGACATATTTTCGAGCTATGGTGGCCATCTTGGACTGCCACTGGACCTGAATTTTTATATAGGATCAACTACACATCGAGTGCAACATTCCTGTAAAGTTTCATGAAAATTCATCTAGCAGTTTCAAATGAAGTTGCTACAAAAAAAGCCAATTACAGACGGACAGATGACGGACGTCGCACCACGGCAGACGCTCTGATGATCTTTGATCAGTAGAGCTAAATAATGTTTCATAAAGAATGGAACAAACACTTGGTCAATTAATATTAAGTTTAATGTTTTCTTCATTAATTAGTTAAATGTCAACAAAAGTTAAATAAATTATACATAGCAATATTTAGATATAATAACAATTATAGGGAGACATGGCAATCTTGATTAGTTCAAACATGCTGGTTTGTCTAACGTAAATTACAAATTGTGCAAATCGTAATATTGGAATATTTGGTTGATTTTTTTTTTTAAATAGGATTCATTGTTGATTATACTGCAATCTAGTAAAGACTATAATAGAATAACGAAGTAAACTTATCTCCAATTTTCATTATTATTTAAATACAGGCAAGTAGGTTTAAAGTCAAAATTAAGATTGCCTTGTGTCCCTTTAAATTGTTAACCTCATCATATTTGTATTGTTTTATTTTACAACAAAATCTCAGTTCTTTCCTAGCTTACTGGTAGCAAATAACACCGGATACCGTGTCACCAAATTACAATATATTTTTTTGGTTAATGGTATTGTTTACAACAAATAACGGTCTTTTCCTAGTGTAGTGGTAGCTAAACAACTGATACGGTGTTGCAAAATTATATTGGTAAGCAGTAATGTAATTCTGAATTTTACAACAAAATCTCGGTCCTTTCCAACTTACTGGTAAACTGCTTTAGTGTCACAACATTAGGTACATTATTGTATTAAGTTGGGTTTTAAGGCAAACCAACACATGAAAGGTTATATGGCGCCTAACAGGCATGAACATGCCAGGCTCATCCTCCATGTACATCGAGATAAAATATGGAAATTGGGCCTAGGACCTAGACACTCCATTTACGCTGGAGCCACGTTTATTGTTTTTCTGCCACTGCTCTTAGTGATGTGAGCGAGATGGAACCTGAAACAATGCAGGGGTCATGATGAAGACCTTTAATGACACGAACAAAAATGACGAAATGAATATGAAGGGTGGGGTCCTACCCCTCTGTATTTGACGGTGTGTTTGCATTGGTTGTATTCTACCCCAGCAACCACACGGGGGGTAATGATAATAAATCACGCTATATGCACACTCTTCTGCCCTTGGTGGTGAGTACGTTACACTAGCTGTTTGTCATTTAATTTTCGAGCCCTATTACAAAAGACCAGATTTTTTATTTGACCAACACCAATGTCAATCCCAAGATATACTAATGTCATTAACAGTGGGGGATGCATGTCGTAGCGGATACTGGATGTGACCTATATTTCATCAAAAGTAGGTCACAGCGACCCGAAATTTTGCACGTTAGATTCATATAAGAAACATTCTGGTGAAGTTTAGTGAACATTTTGCGAGAAAGAAGCAAGATACGCACGTTGCAGCGGAGACCGGACGTTACCTATATTTTTCGTCGACAGTAGGTCACATTGACCCAAAATTTCGCACATGTTAGATTCATATAAGGAACATTTTGATGAAGTTCTGTGAAAATCCTGCGAGAAAAAGCATGATACTCCACTGTCGTAGCGGATCTTGAATCCTTAAATGAATTAAAGGGACAGATGGCAATCCATGTGAATTAAAGGGACACACAGTTATCTTAAATCTCATAAATTAAAGGGACATTCGGCAATCAAGAATTCCCATATGAATTAAAGGGACACACATCAATCTTGAATCCACAAATGAATTAAAGGGACACACAGCAATCTTGAATCCACAAATGAAATAAAGGGACACACGGCAATCTTGAATCCCCAAATTAATTAAAAGGGACACACATCAATCTTGAATTCCCATATGAATTAAAGGCACAAATGGTAACCTTGAATCCACATAACATGTGCTAGTTTTGTTTCTTTGTATGGTGTTTTAATGATTAAAGGGAAACAACAATTTTGAATCCCCACACACAGCACCCTTGAATTGCCAAAGGAATTAAAGGGATACACACCCATATTAATTAAAGGGACACACAGCAATTTTGAATCCAGATATGAAATTAAAGGGATACACGGCAATCTTGAACCCCCAAATAAATTGAAGGGACACGCGACAATCTTGAATCCCCAAATTAATTAAAGGGATATGGCAATCTTGAATCCCCAAAAGAATTAAAGGCACACATGTCAATCTTGAATCCCAAAATGAATTAAAGGCACACATGGCAACCTTGAATCCCCAGATGAATTAAAGGCACACATGGCAACCTTTTATCCCCAGTTGAATTCAAGGCCCACATGGCAAGATGAATTAAAGGCACACATGGCAACCTTGAATCCACATAAGATGTGTTTGTTTTGTTTATTTGTATGGTGTTTTAAGGATTAAAGGGAAACACAACAATTTGGAATCCCCAAATGAATTAAAGGCACACATGGCAATCTTGAATCCCCAGATGAATTAAAGGGACACACGGCAACCTTGAATCCCCAGATGAATTAAAGGCACACATGTCAATCTTGAATCCCCAAATGAATTAAAGGCACACATGGCAACCTTGAATCCACATAAGATGTTGTTTTGTTTATTTGTATGGTGTTTTAATGATTAAAGGGAAACACAACAATTTTGGATCCCCCATATGAATTAATGGCACACACGGCACCCTTGAATTGCCAAGGGAATTTAAAAGGATACACAGCAATCAGTAATCCCCATATAAATTAAAGTGACACACAGCAATTTTGAATCCCCACACACGGCACCCTTGAATTGCCAAAGGAATTAAAAGGATACACTGCAATCAGTAATCCCCATATAAATTAAAGGGACACACAGCAATCTTAAATCCCCAAATCAATTGGACACACGGCAATCTGAATCCCCAAATCAATTAAAGGTACACGCGGTAATCTTGAATCCCCAAATTAATTAAAGGGACATGGCAATCTTGAATCCCATATGAATTAAAGGGACACATGGGGATTCATGGCAAGTATTTTTCAAGCATTACGCATTAAAATAAGCAACCATAGGAATCTATTCGATAATAAGAGTAGGCCACGGTTCCCCGATTTTTATGTATCCTTCCCCTCTCCCTGGGGCGGCTCTAAATAACCTATACTGTGTTGAGCCGTTAAACAACATTCAATTCAATTATCTGGTATCATTTAGACTTTAAAACTGCCTGCATAAATTTAAATATCAGATAATAGAATTTGGATGTTTTACTTTTCCCTCGTTATTTTAAATATATTATTGGTGCAAAGTAACCAACTATTAGTAACCTGGTAAAACCGTTGCTTTGAACTATTTAAATGATTATTATTAATGACAGCAAATGTTCCAAGTTACGCCGAAAAAAATGACGGGATGCCACAAGTTTTAACACAAATAAGATTGCTGGGTGTCCCTTTAATACTTTTTACCACAAAAACTTGCAGGGTTTTCCATACCAATAATTTTTATGAACAATAATTAAACCGGACACAACAAGAGATCCAATTTAGTCAACATGTACTTTTTATGCGCAAATGAAGAGCATCATATTTTTTGTTTTATATTTGGATTGTTAATCGTGCAAGATCACCCAAACAAATGCTATTTCAACATGCATACGGACCATATTGTAAAGGAGTCGTAACTCCTGTATAAATTGTCGTAGGTAAATGGTGATGTAATATGACCCATCATCTCATGATGGCAAACAATATAACTAAACATCCAAGGTTTGGACCATCCATTCAAAACTCACTGACAAGTTGTGACCAAAAGGTTCTAATTAGACCATAAAATGTCCAAAAAGGGCCATGACTGCGGTAAAAATTGTCGAAACAAAATGGTGATCTTCATAGGATGGCAAATAATCCTACCAAAAATAAATTGAATCCCTTCAAAACTGAATGACTAGTTGTGGTAATCAGTAAAATAAAACTGAACTGCCAGTTGTTTTCACAACAAGTTCATGGTGATTGTAGTGACAACAATCGTACTTTTAATGCATTCATTAACGTTTCGCACCAACACATGAAAGGTTATATGGCGCCTAACAGGAATGAACGTGCCAGGCTCATCCTCCATTTACATCAAGATAAAATATGGAGAATGGGCCTAGAACCTTCTTACCTGCAAAACTGCAGAGTTGCTGCAAATTCTATGGTAGACACTCCATTTACGATGAAGTCTCATTTCCACATTTGCATATACGGTGTTATGATAAAGACCTTGAATGTTCATGATAAAAAACAAAATAAATATGAATGGGGTGGGGGAGGGTGCTACCCTATCTGCATATGACAGTTTGTTTGTGAGATTGCAGTGGTTGTATACTACCTCGGCAACCACACGGGAAATCTTTAATATGGAATAAAATATAAACACTAATAAAATACAAATACTCGTACCAACAAGAGCTAATACAAGCAATATCTGATTATACTGACATACATTTAAAGGGACACAAGGCAATCTTCAAGTGTTTATCAATCATTAAAATGGGCGTCTCTATTTATGCACTATCATTTAGACTTGAAACGGGCTCGCATATTATTAAATAAAATTTAGTTTTTTTTGGTCATATATAGGTTTAACAATATTATTGGTGCAATATAATCAACAGTTAATAATATGCAACAACAATTTCCTTTATACTATTCTGATAATTAATATTAATGATTGAGCGAATGCCAGTTCTGTAGAACAGCTAATGGGATGCCCGGAGTTTTTCACAAATCAAGATAGCCGCGTGTCCTATAAGAAGCATTATTGCCATCAAACTCCTCATCCTTTTGCAAATCTTTAATCTCCTAAATACATTAGAACTTTGGTCGACATATATATAGGATCTTGAATGACTTTCCATTCCACATACAATTACAAATTATTTTAATTTTAAAAAGACTTTTGGTGTTAAAATTTCAAAATGATTCCCAAGCTACATAAATCTTATTTGGAATGGAGATGAGTTTAAAGGGACACACAGCAATCTTGAAGGTTTAAAGCATGAAAATTAGAAACTAGAATTTTAATTGACTATTATTTTGACTTTAAACCTTGCTTGTATGTAATTTATTAAATTACAAGAAATGTTACTGGAAGTGACAAATGCTCCCGAAGTGACCTTTGACCTTTAAGTGCGACCTTGATGCCACAGACCTGGATTTTGTGAGCGACATGTCATCTTGTTGTGGTGAGTACTTGTGCCAATTTATTTGAAAATCTGTCCATGAATGTCAAGAGTTATTAACCGGACACGAAAGCACTTCATTTTGACCTTTGACCTCTAAGTGTGACCTTGACCTTGGAGCCACGGACCTGGATTTTGTGCGCGACAGTCTTGCTGTGGTGAGCACTGTGGTGAGCAATTGTGCTAAGTTTTGTGAAAATCCGTCCATTATTGTCAAGAGTTATTAACCGGACACGACTGTACGGACGAACGAATGGACGGACTGACGGACGGTGCGACTACTATATGCCCCCATTCCCTTCGGGGGCATAAAAAGTAATAAATTAGTTCTATTAACTGTTTCTTTATAGGTATAATATATATTATTGGTGCAATGTTATAAACAATTAGTAATATGCAAAAGCAATCAACTTTGATATATTTAAATAATATATGCAAGTTATGTAGAAAAAATAACACGACACAGAGTTTTAAAAAGCAAGATTGCCATGTGTCCCTTTAACATGCTAATTATTACATGACATGAAGGTCAAATGTCTCAAAAATTAATCAAAATGAACATAAACCATGTCGGATAGTTAAGCCGATTTAAACAATTAACAAGAAGCATCGCCTGCTGGTGCAGAGGCTCGACTGTCACACACTTTGACAAAATTAAAACGTAAGTATATAAAAATAATAGCACCAGTTATAGAACCTGGCTGTCACATGAGTTATACATGTGTGAAGTTTCAATCTATTATTTGTAAGTTTCCGAGATACAGGTTTATACAAAACTTGTACCAATTGTTTCTATTAAAGTCAAAAGGGGACATAATTTTAATACATGTATATAAAATTAATTACTAAAATATAAGCACGAGTTAAAGAACCTGGCATTATGAAAGACGTAGACAACGATCAAGTGGTGACAATACCTCACCGATTGTTTTTCAAAAACAGACGAGCTAAAAACACAGGTAATAATATTGAATTGGGGTTTTAAGGCGCACCAACACATGAAAAGGTTATATGGCGCCTAACAGGCATAAATTGAATTGAATATGCCAGGCTCATCTTCCATGTACATCAAGATAAAATATGGAAAATGGGCCTAGGCGCCTAACAGGCATGAATTGAATTGAATATGCAAGGCTCATCTTCCATGTACATCAAGATAAAATATGGAAAATGGGCCTAGAACCTTCTCACCCTGAACTACAGAGTTGCTGCAAATTCTATCGTAGAAACTCCATTTACCCTGGAGCCACGTAATTGTTTTTCTGCCACTGCTCTTTTGATAATACAACATTTATTTATAAATGGCATACTTTAAGAAGCATTATTGCCATCAAACTCTTGAAGAGTTTTCGTTCCATATACAATTAATGAAACGAGTTATGAATTATTAACAAGCCTTTTGATTAGTTAAAATATCAAAATAGTTTAAAAGTTGCACGAATCTAATATGGAATGAAACGAGTTTAAAGTGGCACACGGCAATCTTGAGGTGTTTATGGACCATCAAAATTAGCAGCACATTTTGTCTAAATCTGCCTGTATATAATTAAGCAAAATGTAATAAAATTAGTTTGCATTTTCTTCAATATAATTACAAAGGTGTAAATATATTATTGGTGCAATGTAATCAACAATTAGTCATGCAATTTGCTTTGTTCTATTCAAATAATTATTAAAAATAATTTGCAAATATGCAAAAAAACTAGAGTTTTAAAAAGTTTAGATTGCTGCGTGTCCCTTATAATTAAGCAAAATGTAATAAAATTAGTTTGCATTTTCTTCAATATAATTACAAAGGTGTAAATATATTATTGGTGCAATGTAATCAACAATTAGTCATGCAATTTGCTTTGTTCTATTCAAATAATTATTAAAAATAATTTGCAAATATGCAAACAAACGAGTTTTAAAAAGTTTAGATTGCCGAGTGTCCCTTTAAGATAGTTTTTACCACAAGACATGACAGTCAAATGTCTAAAAAATCAAAATGGAATCAATCCGCCATGACGTCAGATAAACTTTAGTGCCAAAACATCGCGTCATAAACGTCATATACTAAATAGTTTGTTTTCTCTCTTTAAAGGGACACACGGCAATCTTGAAGTCTTTGCAGTTTCTTCAATATAATTACAAAGGTGTAAATATATTATTGGTGCAATGTAATCAACAATTAATCATGCAATTTGCTTTGTTCTATTCAAATAATTATTAAAAATAATTTGCAAATATGCAAAAAACTCGAATTTTAAAAAGTTTAGATTGCTGCGTGTCCCTTTAAGATAGTTTTTACCACAAGACATGACAGTCAAATGTCTAAAAAATCAAAATGGAATCAATCCGCCATGACGTCAGATAAACTTTAGTGCCAAAACATCGCGTCATAAACGTCATATACTAAACAGTTTGTTTTCTCTCTTTAAAGGGACACACGGCAATCTTGAAGTCTTTGCAGTTTCTTCAATATAATTACAAAGGTGTAAATATATTATTGGTGCAATGTAATCAACAATTAGTCATGCAATTTGCTTTGTTCTATTCAAATAATAATTAAAAATAATTTGCAAATATGCAAAAAAAATATAGAGTTTTAAAAAGTTTAGATTGCTGAGTGTCCCTTTAAAGATAGTTTTATCACAAGACATGACGGTCAAATGTCTAAAAAAATTGTAATGGAATAAATCTGCCACGACGTCAGATACAAAATAGTTTTTCTCTCATTAAAATCTTGGTGTTTGAAATGGGTGTCTCGATTTATATATACAGTATCATTTTTACTTTTACCCTGGTCACTTTTGAATAAATCAAATTTTAAGTATTCACCATTTCGTCTTACTATAAGTTTTAATACATTATTTGTGCAATAATAACAAAAATTAATAATATGCAAAAACAAATTGCTTAATACTGTTCTTATAATTAATATTAATGATTGAACAAATGCAAGTTATGCAGAAAAACTAGTGGGACACCGTGAGTTTAAAAAAAATAAAGATTGCCAGGTATCCCTTTTTAAAAACAAAATAAAAAATGGATTTTTTATCATGTCGATGATTTATTATTGTAAGTTCTTTGTTAATAACACATTTCAGACTTCGATCATGATGAATTGTTTCAGTTAACAAAATCTGCCTGTGTTACAAATTAAAGGGACACTTGGCAACCTTGATTTTTTAAAAATGCAGGCGTCCCTTTAGTTTTCTACATAACTTGCATTTGTTCAATCATTTATATT
The DNA here is from genome assembly GCA_037043455.1 of Cyrtodaria siliqua. Taxonomy (NCBI): domain Eukaryota; kingdom Metazoa; phylum Mollusca; class Bivalvia; order Adapedonta; family Hiatellidae; genus Cyrtodaria; species Cyrtodaria siliqua. Next base: position 171,320 of record JAWPHD010002591.1, on the reverse strand, counting down.
ATTAGATTAGTTCAAAGCAAATTGTGTTTACAAATTACTAACTATATAGTATATTCCAACAATAATATATTTAAAAACCTGGTAGAATAATGAAGACAATTGAAATCTCAAATTTTGATTATATGCAAGCAGGTTCAAAGACAAAATGATACAGGAATAATAAATCGAGGTATTTAATGCTCGATATTAAACTCAAGATTGCCGTGTGTCCCTTTAAAAGCATTGATGTCCAATTAATAGACACTGTTCTAGGTTGTATTAACAAGAAAAGTTGAATTTACGTCCCATAAACACAAAAAGGTTATATGGCGCCAACAGGAATGTTGCGTTCAAAGTGACTTAGGGGTTTTGAGGAAATATTAAAACGTGATTTCACTATGTTTTGTAATGGCAGCCATCTTGAATTTGACGGGATCATCGGAAATAACTTTAAAGGGGAACTTTGACTTGTACGCACATATTTAAGATGATATGATATTTTGGTGGTAACAATGCTTCTTGAATACAGCCCGTGAAATCTTAAAATTATTTATAGTAAATAACACATACAAATATCACAAACTCACACTGCTAATGTTATACATGTACAAATACAAACTATCAAAACAATCACTTGACGACACTTATAAGCACCCCAGTTACATTATATTTCATCTTTTAAATTTAAATTATTTGACAAAATCGTCTGAAAACTCATCAATATAATTATTTTTAACTGATTCAGCAAAATTAAAATTGAAAATAAATAATCAATTTGATAATCAGATTACATTCCGTCACCGCTTTCAAGAATGTGTTCAAAGTTTGAGGAAATTATGATGAAAAAAATGTTTTATTAGCATTTAAAATCGGGGTTAACTTATAAGTGTCGTCTAGTGTATTAGAAATTCACACTGCTAATCCTATACAAACTATCAAATATGCAAAATAACATTCCTAACATTGTACATGGTTTCCTTTACAACTTGTGCAAATATCAGAAATTACACCACTAATTCTATACAAATATGCAAAATAACTTTCCTTACATGGGAAATATAAATCCCAATTTTGCAAAAACAAAAAACTGGTTTAAAAGTCGTGCATTTGACCCCTGACCTGGCCACGACATTGACCTTAAAAAGTATGGTTGGGATATATCAGGACGACACACTGCCTGCTGTGGTTTTCAAACCATTTCTTCAAATCCCTCGGTTAAAAGGTTACAGGTCAACCAAGGAAATAAGAACATTCGACCTTTCAAGTTCCAGACTCACGGACAAACGGACGCCAAGGTCATTTCTATATTCCCAAACCTTTTCGATCAGGCGCTAAAAATAGGAAACCCAGGACTCTCATTTTCACCCAAGTGGTTTCATCTGTACACATCTTATATTCTAGGATACAACAATCATTTCGAAGTCAACAACTGTCAACGTATGTACAATGGTTGTTGAGACGATGATTTTTAACAGTTTCCCTTTAAATCTATGAAGGAAAAACAACATTTTTGAGTATTTAATGTGGCCAAATTGATCAAAAACAACTTTTTTCAGAAATTCTTAATAAAAGTCACTTCAATAGACAGAAAATAACCCCACTAAGAAAACAAGTGTTTGTATTTAACGATCGGTTGAGTAGTTTTCGAAAAATGTTTTTTTTTTAGTTTTGTTAAAAATAGCTACTCTGAAAAAAACCTCCCAATTTGAACAAAAACAACTTTTTTTTGAAATTCGATATAAAACTTACATGATTAGTTTGGAAATGATTCAACGAAGAAAACAAGTCAAAGTAATTGAAAATCGCTCGAGTATTTGAAAAGTTATCGTCCGAAAAACATGAATTTGTACTCAACTGAACAACTTAAAATACACATTAAACATTTGTTTACTGAAAAACAACAAATATGTGCAGATGTTTGTATTTACTTCTGTGGTCGCGTTCCTTCTCCAGGCTTCTGGGTGTGGAAATCAATACTTGTATAACTATCACCAGGATAATAGTATGTCACAACAAATCTTGGAGAGGAGTGGATGTAGTCACGTACTCTGGTATACTCCACACCGCGTAACACCAACCTACATGTCACTGGATGTGGTGTGTCAGGAATACTGGCCACAAACTCACACACACGTGCATCTGTCCATGTAACCCCTAACCTTACATACTCCAGGTTCATCATCTGTGGAGACAAGAGAATATTTCTATCACTCAAGTCTATCCCCCGTAACTCAACCTGTCTCAACTGTACTAGAGTGGGCAAGACTATCTGTAATGTGTCACCAGCAGTATGATATAACCCCCAACACACCAGTGTTTGTAGTTTAGTTGCCCCAGGTAGACATCTCAGTAGGGACTTTGCTGCACCAGGAATGTGTAGGTTACCAATACTGCAGTCTGTCATCTCTGCTGGGTTCAATGTCACCTTGTCTATATATAGACCACCTAGTGTAAGTTTCTGCAGCTGTTTATTCTGTGATAAATCTAGCTGATATCTACACTGGTCATCATGATTACTGCATTGTACCCTCTGTAACACAATCTGTGTGAGCTGTGTTGTCTGTGAGAGAGATTTCATTAAGCTGCATATCTGGTCATGAGTTAATGTTATATATGATAGTCTGAGTGCCACTAACTTCCTGAGCCCAGTATTTCTTTTATGGAACTTAAGCACATTAACTAACTTCCTGAGCACAGTTCTCCGTGACAGACATGTCATTAATATGGATTCCTGGTCACGAGTTAATACACATCTGTAGAGTCCTAGAGCCACTATCTTTGGTAAGTTCAACATGTTAGTGAAATTATCAAGTGACATATTAGTTAAATCTCCCCCCAGATCTATTTTCTCTAGTGATTCACAGTGTACAATGTGTTGAAGGAGATCTGAATATCTGGCTTCTGACTTACAGTAAATGTGAACAGACTTGATATTAGCAGTGTTTTGTGTGACCTGGTGTTGAAGGGCTTCCAGATCTCTGTCACTATATTTACTATACTGGCCTATATAAATGTCATCCAGAGGGAGATTGAGATGACCATGGCCATTATCTGAGCTCTCCTTCATACAGTCAATAATCATATTCTGAATGTTCCTGATATACTCTTTCTCCCCGTCCACTTCTCGTCTGTACTGCTGGATACCGTTGTCTTTCCCCGTCACATTTCTTATGCCTGGCGACATTTTTTCTGCTATGGCAGGATTCATTCCACTAACAAACAAAACTACCTTTGACATTTCTAGTAACATTTGTACTGTATTGCAGACACTGAATATATGTTCTATTATTTTGTCATCCCCCTCACGCATTGTGATGTATATAGCTGCCAGGTACTCCTGATAAGATTTATGCAAGAACGACAAGCTTGTCTTATCCGTTAGTAAGTCTGGAACTATGTCTTGCGACATAATGCCGACTTTAAGACAAGTTTGTATGTCATTTTCATCCACCCCGTGAGACTCAGCAACAGATTGCTCAAAGACCAGGGATGTTTCTCTGTTTTTACTAATTAATGTTTCAAATGCCAATTTTGCAAGAGAATATAATAGAGGCACACATTCTTTGCATTTTGACTTGTCACTGAAACACTCTGGAAGCTGGAGATCTGATTTTCTGCAGACATTTTCAAACAAAGTCTCATCTCGCATCTCGGCTTGTGTCAGCAGTAGGTCAATCATCCCGCTATAAATATCACATTGTGAATTACCAAGGGTTTTTTCACTGTACCATAACAAGATCAACTGTCTCAACATTACAGGAATTGTTTTAAATTGAGACACTTTGTTGCTTTTGAGTTCTTTCTCAAAATCAGAAGCCGACTTTGAGGATCTATTCCTTGCATTTAAGTGATGTAAAACATTTTCAATAAACTTAGATGCAGCTCTATCATCAATGCCGGAGACTTTTATCTGTTGGTCAATCTCAGATGTAGCCAATCGAAGGACTTCAAGCTTCCATGGACGTGATGTTGTCAATATCGTGTACTTGTACATATCGTTCCTATCTGGAAGACCCTCAGTTACACCGTACGACTTCTTGTATGTTGATGGCTTTCTCCACTCGTCCAGCCCATCTAATATAATGAGACAGCGTTCCGATTCCTTTTCCAGTATGCGTGAGAAAACTTCTCTTTGAGGATCTGTCTTCAACAACTGAGCTTTGATCATCTCCTCAACATGATACTCAGACTCCATATGTCTTAATGGAATATAAAATAGATATTCAAAGTCTTCCATTATTTTAACCAAATCTGTTGATGAAATGGGGTCATCCGGAGCATCGGAATGAGTAAGACACCAAGCCGAGATTAATTTTTGACAAAGCGTCGTTTTCCCACATCCTGAGTCTCCACTAACATATATATTACAACATCGTTTGGCGTCTTTAAAGAATATTTCATCAAGGGAATTGACATTTATATTTTTATTTTGTTGGTTGTTTGTCTTCCAAGGGTCAACACTCTTCATACTTGGTTTAACGTAAACATCTAAAATGTCAGCTTCCAATTTCTGTCGTGCTGCCAGAGGAGTTGAGAGGTACTTGGACTTGTATAAATGGATGAGGAGAGCTTGCAAACCTGGAAAAGAAACATAACTGATTAAGTTGCAATATTGCTAATTCATACAATCTTTGTCCTGAACTCAAACCGTCACAATTTATAGAATACAAATACACTATCATATTTTATAGTAGCAAAATGCCAAGGGGGGCCCTCTTATAAAATGTTGTTGGGATTGCGAGTTGTCCGTCATCCTTCCATTAACTTTTCTCGTTAAGATGATAGGGCCAGATTGGACCAGTAACAGTGGAGTTATGGCCCTTCTTGTTGTTAAAAATGCTCTTTAAGACAATAGGACAATTGTGATCTGATCTCACCAAACTTTGCCACATTGTTATTGTGAATGGAAGCTCGGACAAGTTTGAAAACCAGCCAGATGGGACCAGTAACAACGGAGTAGTGGCCCTTGATTTAGTTAAAAATGCTATATTTTGCCTCGTTAAGACAACAGGGCGCTCATTTTGCATCCGTCTTGACCAAAATGTACCAGATTGCTAATATAAATGAAAGCTCCGACAACTTCGAAAACCAGCCAGATAGGACCAGTAACAGCAGAGTTATAGCCTTTGATTTAGTTAAAATGTTATAATTTGCCTCGTTAATAGGGCCTTCATTTTTGATCTGATCTTTACCAAACTTTGCCAGATTGTTAATATGAATGAAAGCTCGGATAAGTTTGAAAACCAGCCAGATGGGACCAGTAACAACGGAGTGATGACCCTTGATTTAGTTAAAATGCTTTATTTTGCCTCATTCGAGACAATAGGATCTTCATTTTTCATCTGTTTTGACCAGATTGTTGATATAAATGAAAGCTCGGACAAGTTCGAAACCAGACAGATAGGACCAGTAACAGCAGAGTTATGGCCATTGATTTAGTTAAAATGCTATTTTTTGCCTCGTTAAGACGATAGGGTCTTCATTTTCATCTGATATTTACCAAACTTTATCAGATTGTTAATATCAATGAAAGCTTCGAAACGTTTAAAAACCAGCCAGATTGGACCAGTAACACCAGAGTTATGGCCCTTGATTTAGTTAAACATGCTATATGTTGCCTCGTTAAGATGATAGGGTTATCATTCATCTGATCTTTACAAACTTTTTCCAGATTACTAATATCAATGAAAGCTCAGAAACCAGTAACACTGGAGTTATGGCCCTTGATTTAGTTAGAAAACCAGCCAGATAGGATCCTAACAGCGGAGTTGTGGCTCTTGATTTTCTTAATGCGCTATATTTAATATAATCCTGAACAACAGCAAATATGTATGTATACTGCTCAAAATTTGCTAAGGATCATTTATTCTTCCATATACTTTTATTAGAAATTAACAATAACGATATTAATTTCATCGATACTCAACAATTCCACAATTTTAATCAAGTCATGACATCACATGACCATACACTGCCCTAAATAATTTCATGTAAAATAGAGATAATGCTATTTATTTCAGCAAGAAATTTACAGCAAAAAAGTGATCCTTAGCAAATTTTGAGTAGTATATAATACATATGACCCAAGGGGATGCAGCACGGTCTTGGATCCATCTACTGGGACCCCATGGGGTTAAACAGGTCAAAAATGCATATCTTGAAGTATATATGCTATAGCCAGTGATATTTTTATAATTTTAAAATATTAGGTAAGTGGGATAATGTCTTATTGCATCAGCTTATTATAAAGAACTCTATTTCCTATCATTTTGCAATGCACTCATGTTTAGTGGTTGATACATTCATAGTTCGCCACTATGCTTTCCTCTTTGACTGTGATGACCGGACAGATTGCGGACCCTATGAGGTCTACCTAAATCCTTAAAGGACGGTAGCGTTTGATGTTTGCATTTTGTTTTTTGTTTAAATATTGTGTTGTGTTGTTCCCTTAATGGTTTGTTCTCTTCTTGCCCTGGTTTCCGGCAAGGCCATCCGTACAAATATATTTGTAACCAAACTTGCATAGATTGTTAATATCAATGAAAGCTTGGACAAGTTCCAAAACCAGCCAGATCGGATCAGTAACACCGGAGTTATGGCCCTTGTTTTTGCTGAAAAATAATATTTTCTGCGTTGTGAACACTCGAGCACTTTCATTTATTATTTGATCTTTACCAAACTTGCATACAGATTGTTAATATCAATGAAATCTCGGTCCTACATATCGTCACCATGTCCCGATTGAATGATTTTGGTGGAGTTATGGCCCTTTAAAGATTTTAATACACATATTTTGTCCGGACTAGTTCTTCTGAACCATTGGCTAGATTTTAATGAAATATTTTAGGGATTATCAGTACCAGGCCTAGTTGTGCATATCTTCGCCATGTTCGCGGAGTTATGGTCATTTAAAGGTTTTAATACGTAAACTTGTCCGGACTAGTTCTCCTGAACCCCTAGCCGGATTTCAAAGAAACTAGGCAAGGATAATCAGTACCAAGCACAGGTGCGCATTTTATCGCAGTGTTCCAGTTGAATGAATCTGGAGTTTTGTTCCTTTAAAGGTTTTATAAACTAGCTTTGTACAGACTAGTTATCCTCAACCTCTGGCTGGATTTCAACTAAACTATGCAAGGATGATCAATACCAAGCCTAGTTGCGCATATCATTGCCATGTACCGGATAAATGATTTTTTACATAGTTATGGCCCATTATATACAAACTCTATCCGAGCTAGTTTTCCTAAACCCCAGGCCGCATTTCACTGAAACTGGGTAGGAATGATCAGTATCAAGCCGAGAAAAGAAATAATTCAGATGTTTTATTGATATTTCATACAAGCTTTGTCAATCTCATACCTAGACACATTTAAAATGTGCAGAATGCATCTTTAAGAAGTAAAATGATATCAGTCTAAAAGAGCAAAATAATGAATACATTAAATGATTTTTTAATTCAGAAATGAACGTTTAAAACCTTAAACATGTTTAGGAAATGTAAAAGAACAGAATCTAATCAAAGTATTGTTTAATACCAGCTTATCAACACATTATCTTCCGGGTTATTTCAAGCAGCCCCAGTTACAAAGGAATACAGAAATTGGCACTTATCGAAGATTCCCATGGTTCTTTAACATGTTCAGAGAATAGACTCGGATTTACAGCAGTCCCAGAGACGGGAGAAGGATACATAGGAATCTGGGAACTAACACTTTCTATCTTGCTTAATTTAATGTCGAAAAGATTCCCATGGTTCTTCTACTTGCTCCGACTTATGTATAATATGAATATCGAATCCGTCTTACCCAATGTTCACAGGAATTTATTGAAACAAATAATAAATTAACCTCCAAATTTTTTGTTTTTTTTAGCCAATTGTTGACATAACTACTATAAATGAACCATTTTGCCCTGCATGCTACCCATTTTATGCATAAGCACAGTGTTCACGGGACACAACAGTGCATAAGTTTACACATGAGGTATATTATTATTGATTTATATGATGCTTTAAGGCTATAATTCTTGCATTGTAATAAGGATACTCATATTGAATTATATGTACCCCACTGCTAGCAATATGAACAAAATATGAATTAATATTTATGACTTAGTAACAAAAACTTGCCGATTCCTTGAGATTTCCAGACAAAATATTCTCATATTTAAAACAATTATTTAATGGATGGGAATGTGCATCTCAATTTAATGCATGTGCACAATTCATACGAAACTGAATCTCATATGGTGGCTCTACTCTTCCCCTAGTCTGTCTTAATTATTTCAAATAAATCCTTATGGGTTCTAACTATATTTAAAATGTTTAATTTTTTTGTTCTTTCTTCATTTTTAAACTTTTATGACCCTATCATTCTGAAATGCACTGCATGTTCAGTGGTTGACCCATTTACAGTTTGTGGGCCACTATGTTTTTCTCTTTGACTGTGCGATGACGGGACAGATCGTGGACCCTATTATGAAGTCTACCTAAAATGGACGTAAACCGACAAGCGAGTTACCGTTAAGAAGCACTTCTGAAATTAACACATGTGATTAGTATTTCTATGGAAATTAATTATTAATACTGATTAATCATTGACAAACCACCGCCATGAATAACAAGTCAATAAAGCTTACATAAAGACGAGTAAGTTACCTTGCTTGTTTTACATTTGATCCCCAAATCACTCATTTTTTTTGAAAATTTAAAATTCACTCAATTTTATTTTCATGAGTGAAATACCCAATAGGTCCAAAGTTATCTGGGGCACTGTAGAATCTGGGGCACTGTAGAGGGTGTGTTATTTTTCATTATATCATAAACACCCGTGAATATATATGATCATGTAAGTGCTATATTGCCTACTAATGCTGCATTGTTTGTTAGAATATAATCTGGTGGGATTATCTTTATTTACACTGTCCCATTCTATTGGGATGGCAATAAGGTAGGAGTGAGTTAGATGAACCCTAGAACCTGGTTTAAACCCCCAGCAGCTTTTTGTGCCACTGACCGTTCCAACGCAACCCATTTATGTTGTGGTCAGACCTTGCCTTTTATTCATCTTTGTTTCTGTGTGTGTTTGTGGCTGACTGTGGTCCTCGAATACTACACTTCCTGTTCGACCTTTTATATCTACTTTTGAGTATACAGAATGTTTTTGAGAAACAAGAGGGCCTTATCGCTCGGGGGGGGGGGGGGGGGGGGGGGATATTACTTGTTTTGCACTTATGACAAAACCCTTTGCCCTGCATTGAGCAAAATGGCATTCGAACATATAAATTACTGCAAGTTTTCCAAGTTGTACCCATGCAGAGGGGCCCCTTTATGCTAGAGTAACAAAACCTGTTTTATAAATGCATTCACATTTGGACAATAAATACTGATAAAGGTGGTCCTTTGACAGCAACAAACACAATTAAGAGAATAAAGCAGCAGACTCGGCTTTATTGAGTCTGTTCATGATTAGTAATGAAAGAAGCAACACTTCTCACACCCCCTTGCACCGGCTTAAGCGGTATTCTACTTCAAAGCCACCTATATTGGGCTCGTTGGTCCCAAAGGACCAGTAAAAAATAACACTACTGATGTGTTTTTTTACCCGATTACCCCCTAGGGGGCCCCAGCAGACGGAATCGAAATATGAAAACTTATTGTACATCACACATCTGAACTAAGAAACCCTGTAGAGGGGCCCCTTTATGCAGGCAGTCAAAACTCATTTTATATAATTATGCTTTGCCTCGAGTCCCTAAATAACCATACCAAATTAGAACTAAAGGTTTTTTAGTAAAAACAGATGTCTCTCCTACTGGGGAAAGGGCAATAAATCTGCCAAAAATCATTCAACTGGAGCACAATGATGGTATGCGCAACTAATTTTGGAAATGATCATCCCTACTAAGTTTTGTTGATTCCGGGGATCAGGAGAACTAGTGGGGACACAGTTTGTGTTTTAAAACCTTTAAAGGACCATAACTCTGCCAAAAAATCATTCAACCGGAACATGACAATGATAGACGCAACCAAGTTTCGTTGAAAGCCGACTGCTTGTTGAGGAGAACTAGTCCGGACAAAGTTTGTGTATTAAAACCTTTAAAGAGCCACTTAAATCCACCAAAAATCATTCAACGACAATGATATGAGCAACTATTCTTGGAACTGATCATTCCTGCTATGTTACATTGAAATCCAGCAAGGGGTTCAGTTCAGCACAACTAGTCTGGATCAAGTTTGTATAGAAGGGGCCATCTCTTTCAAAAATCATTCAACTTGAACACAGCAATGATATGTGCAACTAGGCTTGAAACTGATCATCCCTGCCAAGTTTCATCGAAATCCGGCCAGTGGTTCGCAACTAGGCTTGGTACTCATCATCCCCCCCCAAGATTCGATGAAATAGGCCAGGAGTTCAGATGAGACTAATCTGGACAATGTTTGTTCATTAAAACCTTTAAAGGACCTTAACTGTAATCAAAAATCATTCAACACAGTCAGGGGTTCAGGAGAACTCGTATGTACAAAGTTAGTGTGTTAAAACGTTCAAAGGGCCTTAACTCTGCCAAAATTCATTCAAGCAGAACCCAGAGATGAAATGCGCAATTAGGCTTGGTACTCATCATCGTCGCCAAGATTCACCCCAGCAAAGTTTATCCGGAATCCGGCCAGGGGTTCAGGAGAACTAGTCTGGACAGTTTGTGTAAAAAACCTTTAAAGGGCCATAACTCTGCCAAAAATCATTCAATGGTAAAAATTACTGAATTTCATGAAAATAGGATCGTTTTGGATGATATATATTGTGTTGGCGACAAGTAGCTGACAAAACGATGACTTGCAAGGCGCCATCCTATAAGCAGTAGAGCTTAAACAAACTTAAACAAAGTTATCTGAGCTTTCCTTCGGTTGACTGAATGGTTGTGTGTTACGTGTCCTAAATAAGAAAAGTGGATTCTGAAGAGTGGGTTGCTGCACCCTAGAACCTGGTTTAAACCCCCATCGACCATTCTAACGCAAACTTTTTATGTTTGTGATGTCAAATCTTGCCTTTTATTTATCTGTGTAATTATTGATTGTTCTCTCCGGGTGTTTGTGGTTGGATGTGGTCCTTGAATGCTACACTTCCTGATCACATCTGAGTATACTGTATGATTTGATGTTTTTGAGACAAAATTGGAAACTGTTTTCTGCAGTTTCATTGATAGTTTGCTTATTGCTGAACTCATGAACTCATCAAAGATCTTATTGACATACGCCTTCAAATCAAATTTGGTTAAAATTGGAAACAGTTTACTTAAGCTATCCCAACTTAAATTCTGCCGATATTCAATAACCAAGGGCTGTAACTCTGGACCGCAAGCGTCAATATTGATAATTATCAAACTCATGACAGAGCTCTTATTGCAACAAACGTTCATGTTAATTTTGGAGAAAATTGGAATTGAATTTGGGTTTAAGGCACACCAACACATGAAAGGTCAAATGACTCCTATCAGAATGAACGTGCCAGGCTTATCCTCCACTTACATCAAGATAAAATATGGAGAATGGGCCTAGAACCTTCTTACCTGCAGAACTGCAGAGTTGCTGCAAATGTTATAGTAGACACACCATTTTTATGATGACTATAGCTAACATACGTGTCATCCCATAAGCAGTAGAGCTAAAAACAAACTATTTACCGCGTTTACGAGTATTGTAATCAATAATCAAGGTATCTTTGATCTGCTCAACTTGGAGTCTGCCTGCTTCTTGTACACCTGTAGTTGCTTTTTCTGCTTCTGCTTGAATAGCTTCCAACTCCTTCTTCAATGCTGCAATTGAAATGGATAAAAATTCTAGTTACAATAATATTATTGAGAAATGTCTTCAAAAGTTTGCCTTGAGATTTGATCTGGGAGAAATAAGTCAACAAAATGACGCTTCAATTTTACAAAATCAATACATATAAATGTCTCAGAGTGACCATGTTCACCAATAACATACTTTTTCAATATTGTATTTTTTACTAGTTTTCATAATTAGAACCTAATTAACTGTTAAGATAGTTAAGATGTGTTTTGTTGCTTTTGTTAAAGATCATGAAGGGATTTGTTGTGTTTAGCTGCTACAGCTTTCATACATTAGCACGTAACTGTCTGTCTAAAACATAAGAATTAACTTAAAACTTGAAAAATAATTGACTTGATGAGTATGTTCCACAAAACTCTTGCATCGCCTGCCATGTGAGATTTCAGAAAGGACCATCCCAACTAAAGTTTGAAGACATGAGTGCAGTCCTTCATGAGTTATATATCATTAAATATTAAGTCAACTACAGCAAACAAACACCTGAACGAGAATTACTCAAGTGTCGAAGTACTGAAGTAGATCAACTACAGCAAATGCATACCTGAACCTGAATTACTCAAGTGCTGAAATACTGAAGTTGGTCAACAACAGCAAACACACACATGAACCAGGCCTAATAAAAAAACGTGTGTTTCCGGTCTCCCGACCGACCCTACTTTATCACCGTCGACCCTAAATATTTTTAGCGAAAAAAAAATAAAAAAAAATAAAAAAACCTTTTTTTATTCAAATGATAATTTTATTAGCCAGAGTTGTTAAGCATCTACTCTGGATTGCAAAGGTTATCAAAAAATTGCCTTAGTACAAAAATGGCATAATATATGCGAACAATATATATAAAAAAAATATCTAAAAAAAAAAAAAATCCTACCTACTAACCCTAACTTTTGACAGGGTGAAACCAGAAACACACATATTTTTTTTTTAGGCCCCAGAATTACTAAAGTATAAAACTACTGAATTAGGCTAAATACAACAAAGACACATCTGAGCCAGAATTACTCCAAGTGTAAAAACAACTGAGTATGTCAAATACAACAAACACAAACCTGAACCATTAGTGAAAGTTATAAGTATTAAAGTAGGTAAAACAAGAGATCAATGACCTTGAACCTCTACTGATAGGTTTTTGATAGCTAGATCAGCATTCCTGTGAAGTTTCATGAAAATCCGTCAAGTAGTTTCAGAGGAAGTTTCGCTACAAGTTTTCATTATATATGTAAACAAAGATGGCCGCTGGGGGGCCATGTTTAAATCAAATCAAAATAATTTTTGAGAAGGATCAATATCATGTCATACTGATCATTTTAGAAAATGTCCCATATCAATATCACTTACAGTTTTCAAGAAGTAGTCGCTACAAACTTGTATTTTGAAAATCTATTTTTAGCCGTGGCGGCCATCTTGAATTTTCGGCCAACCTAAAATTTTGCTAGGATCAATTAGACATCAAGAGCAACATTTGTGTGAAGTTTCGTCAAGTAGTTTCAGAGGAGGACTCGCTACAAGTTTATATAACTCTATGGAAACAAAAATGGCTGCTGGCGGCCATGTTTGACGTCGCATCAAAATAATTTTCGACAAGGATCAACATCATTCCATACTGATCATTTTAGAAAAGTCCCATATCAATATCACTTACAATTTTCAAGAAGTACTCGCTACAAACTTGTTTTTTGAAAATCTAATTTTAGTAAGACATGGTTGGTCCTTGACAATTTTTGACAAGGACCAACATCATGTCATGCTGATCATTTTAGAAAAAGTCCCATATCAATATCACTTACAGTTTTCAAATAGTAGTCGCTACAAACTTCTATTTTTAAAATCTATTTTTAGCTTTGGCGGCCATCTTGGATTTTACATCAACATGAATTTTTGCTAGGATCAACTAGACTTCATGGGCAACATTTCTGTAAAGTTTCATGAATATCCATCCAGTAGTTTCAGGAGTAGTCGCTACAAATAAAAGTTTACGGACAGACGGACGGACGACGACTCCGCACCACTGCATAAGCTCTGCTCAGTCGAGCTAAAAACATTCATGATGGTCGAGATTCATGGTGTCATAAACCCGATACTAAGTACTGCCTTGTAATCACATCTGTCAAGGGCATAGTAAAGAATGTTTGATGTTGAAAAAAATATGATATACCTAACACTGATGCTGATATACCTAACACTGATGCTGATATACCTAACACTGATGCTGATATACCTAACAATGATGCTGATATACCTAACAATGATGCTGATATACTCAACAATGATGCTGATATATCCAACAATGATGCTGATATACCTAACAATGATGCTGGTATATCTAACAATGATGCTGGTATCATTGCTGATATACCTAACAATGATGCTGGTATACCTAACAATGATGCTGGTAAACCTAACAATAATGCTGATAAACCTAACAATGATGCTGATATATCCAACAATGATGCTGATATAACTAACAATGATGCTGATATACAACAATGATGCCGATATACCTAACACTGATGCCGATATACCTAACAATGATGCTGCTATACCTAACACTGATGCCGATTTACCTAACAATGATGCCGCTATACCTAACACTGATGCCGATATACCTAACACTGATGCTGATATACCTAACACTGATGCTGATATACCTAACACTGATGCTGATATACCTATCAATGATGCTGCTATACCTAACAATGATGCTGCTATACCTAACAATGATGCTGATATACCTAACAATGATGCTGATATACCTAACAATAATGCTGATAAACCTAACAATGATGCTGATATATCCAACAATGATGCTGATATAACTAACAATGATGCTGATATACAACAATGATGCCGATATACCTAACACTGATGCCGCTATACCTAACAATGATGCTGCTATACCTAACACTGATGCCGATTTACCTAACAATGATGCCGCTATACCTAACACTGATGCCGATATACCTAACACTGATGCTGATATACCTAACACTGATGCTGATATACCTAACACTGATGCTGATATACCTATCAATGATGCTGCTATACCTAACAATGATGCTGCTATACCTAACAATGATGCTGATATACCTAACAATGATGCTGATATACCTAACACTGATGCTGATATACCTAACACTGATGCTGATATACCTAACAATGATGCTGATATACCTAACAATGATGCTGATATACCTAACAATGATGCTGATATACAACAATGATGCCGATATACCTAACAATGATGCTGATATACCAAACACTGATGCTGATATACCTAACAATGATGCTGATATACCTTACACTGATGCTGATATACCTAACAATGATGCTGATACACCTAACAATGATGCTGCTATACCTAACACTGATGCCGATTTACCTAACAATGATGCCGCTATACCTAACACTGATGCCGATATACCTAACACTGATGCTGATATACCTAACACTGATGCTGATATACCTAACAATGATGCTGATATACCTAACAATGATGCTGATATACAACAATGATGCTGATATACCTATGATGCTGATATACCTAACAATGATGCCGATATACCTAACACTGATGCCGATATACCTAACAATGATGCTGCTATACCTAACAATGATGCTGATATACCTAACAATGATGCTGATATACCTAACAATGATGCTGATATACAACAATGATGCTGATATACATATCAATGATGCTGATATACCTAACAATGATGCTGATATACCTAACAATGATGCTGATATACCTAACAATGATGCTGATATACCTAACAATGATGCTGATATACCTATCAATGATGCTGCTATACCTAACAATGATGCTGATATACCTAACAATGATGCTGCTATACCTAACAATGATGCTGCTATACCTAACAATAATGCTGATATACCTAAAAATGATGCTGATATACCTAACAATGATGCCGATACCTAACACTGATGCCGATATACCTAACACTGATGCCGATATACCTAACACTGATGCTGATATACCTAACACTGATGCTGATATACCTAACACTGATGCTGGTATATCCAGCAATGATGCTGCTATACCTAACAATGATGCCGATATACCTAACACTGATGCCGATATACCTAACACTGATGCTGATATACCTAACACTGATGCTGATATACCTAACAATGATGCTGATATACCTAACAATGATGCCGCTATACCTAACAATGATGCCGATATACCTAACAATGATGCCGATATACCTAACACTGATATACCTATCAATGATGCTGATATACCTAACAATGATGCTGATATACCTAACAATGATGCTGCTATACCTAACAATGATGCTGATATACCTATCAATGATGCTGCTATACCTAACAATGATGCTGCTATACCTAACAATGATGCTGATATACCTAACAATGATGCCGATATACCTAACACTGATGCTGATATACCTATCAATGATGCTGCTATACCTAACAATGATGCTGCTATACCTAACAATGATGCTGATATACCTAACACTGATGCTGATATACCTAACAATGATGCTGATATACAACAATCATGCTGATATACCTAACACTGATGCTGATATACCGAACAATGATGCCGATATACCTAACACTGATGCCGATATACCTAACAATGATGCCGATATACCTAACAATGATGCCGATATACCTAACAATGATGCTGATATACCTAACACTGATGCTGATATACCTAACAATGATGCTGATATACCTTACACTGATGCTGATATACCTAACAATGATGCTGACTAACAATGATGCTGATATACCTTACACTGATGCCGATATACCTAACAATGATGCTGCTATACCTAACAATGATGCTGATATACCTAACAATGATGCTGATATACCTAACAATGATGCTGATATACCTAACAATGATGCTGATCAATATACCTAACACTGATGCCGATATACCTAACAATGATGCTGCTATACCTAACAATGATGCTGATATACCTAACAATGATGCTGCTATACCTAACACTGATGCCGATATACCTAACAATGATGCTGCTATACCTAACACCTATGCCGATATACCTATCAATGCTGCTGCTGATATACCTAACACTGATGCTGATATACCTATCAATGCTGCTGCTATACCTAACAATGATGCTGATATACCTAACAATGATGCTGCTATACCTAACAATGATGCTGATATACCTAACAATGATGCTGATATACAACAATGATGCTGATATACCTAACAATGATGCTGATATACCTAACAATGATGCTGATATACCTAACAATGATGCTGATATACCTATCAATGATGCTGCTATACCTAACAATGATGCTGATATACCTAACAATGATGCTGATATACCTAACAATGATGCTGATATACCTAACAATGATGCTGATATACCTAACAATGATGCTGATATACCTAACACTGATGCTGATATACCTAACAATGATGCTGATATACCTAACAATGATGCTGATATACAACAATGATGCTGATATACCTAACACTGATGCTGATATACCTATCAATGCTGCTGCTATACCTAACAATGATGCTGATATACCTAACAATGATGCTGCTATACCTAACAATGATGCTGATATACCTAACAATGATGCTGATATACCTATCAATGCTGCTGCTATACCTAACAATGATGCTGATATACCTAACAATGATGCTGCTATACCTAACAATGATGCTGATATACAACAATGATGCTGATATACCTAACAATGATGCTGATTATACCTAACAATGATGCTGATATACCTAACAATGATGCTGATATACCTAACAATGATGCTGATATACCTAACACTGATGCTGATATACCTATCAATGATGCTGCTATACCTAACAATGATGCTGCTATACCTAACAATGATGCTGATATACCTAACAATGATGCTGATATACCTAACAATGATGCTGATATACCTAACACTGATGCTGATATACATAACACTGATGCTGATATACCTAACAATGATGCTGATATACCTAACACTGATGCTGATATACAACAATGATGCTGATATACCTAACAATGATGCTGCTATACCTAACACTGATGCTGATATACCTAACACTGATGCTGATATACCTATCAATGATGCTGCTAATACCTAACAATGATGCTGATATACCTTACAATGATGCTGATATACCTAACAATGATGCTGATATACAACAATGATGCTGATATACCTATGATGCTGATATACCTAACAATGATGCCGATATACCTAACACTGATGCCGATATACCTAACAATGATGCTGCTATACCTAACAATGATGCTGATATACCTAACAATGATGCTGATATACCTAACAATGATGCTGATATACATATCAATGATGCTGCTATACCTAACAATGATGCTGATATACCTAACAATGATGCTGATATACCTAACAATGATGCTGATATACAACAATGATGCTGATATACCTAACAATGATGCTGATATACCTAACAATGGTGCTGATATACCTAACAATGGTGCTGATATACCTAACAATGATGCTGAATGATGCTGCTATACCTAACAATGATGCTGCTATACCTAACAATGATGCCGATATTCCTATACCTAACAATGATGCCGATACCTAAAACTGATGCCGATATACCTAACACTGATGCCGATATACCTAACACTGATGCCGATATACCTAACAATGATGCCGATATACCTAACAATGATGCTGATATACCTAACAATGATGCTGATATACCTAACAATGATGCTGATATACCTAACAATGATGCTGATATACCTAACACTGATGCTGATATACCTAACAATGATGCTGATATACCTTACACTGATGCTGATATACCTAACAATGATGCTGACTAACAATGATGCTGATATACCCAACACTGATGCCGATATACCTAACAATGATGCTGCTATACCTAACAATGATGCTGATATACCTAACAATGATGCTGATATACCTAACAATGATGCTGATATACCTAACAATGATGCTGATATACCTAACAATGATGCTGATCAATATACCTAACACTGATGCCGATATACCTAACAATGATGCTGCTATACCTAACAATGATGCTGATATACCTAACACTGATGCCGATATACCTAACAATGATGCTGCTATACCTAACACTGATGCCGATATACCTATCAATGCTGCTGCTGATATACCTAACACTGATGCTGATATACCTATCAATGCTGCTGCTATACCTAACAATGATGCTGATATACCTAACAATGATGCTGCTATACCTAACAATGATGCTGATATACCTAACAATGATGCTGATATACAACAATGATGCTGATATACCTAACAATGATGCTGATATACCTAACAATGATGCTGATATACCTATCAATGATGCTGCTATACCTAACAATGATGCTGCTATACCTAACAATGATGCTGATATACCTAACAATGATGCTGATATACCTAACACTGATGCTGATATACATAACACTGATGCTGATATACCTAACAATGATGCTGATATACCTAACACTGATGCTGATATACAACAATGATGCTGATATACCTAACACTGATGCTGATATACCGAACAATGATGCTGATATACCTAACACTGATGCCGATTTACCTAACAATGATGCTGCTATACCTAACACTGATGCTGATATACCTAACACTGATGCTGATATACCTATCAATGATGCTGCTATACCTAACAATGATGCTGATATACCTTACAATGATGCTGATATACCTAACAATGATGCTGATATACAACAATGATGCTGATATACCTAACAATGATGCTGATATACCTAACAATGGTGCTGATATACCTAACAATGGTGCTGATATACCTAACAATGATGCTGAATGATGCTGCTATACCTAACAATGATGCTGCTATACCTAACAATAATGCCGATATTCCTATACCTAACAATGATGCCGATACCTAAAACTGATGCCGATATACCTAACACTGATGCCGATATACCTAACACTGATGCCGATATACCTAACAATGATGCCGATATACCTAACAATGATGCTGATATACCTTACAATGATGCTGATATACCTAACAATGATGCTGATATACAACAATGATGCTGATATACCTATGATGCTGATATACCTAACAATGATGCCGATATACCTAACACTGATGCCGA
Organism: Cyrtodaria siliqua; assembly: GCA_037043455.1. NCBI lineage: Eukaryota > Metazoa > Mollusca > Bivalvia > Adapedonta > Hiatellidae > Cyrtodaria > Cyrtodaria siliqua. The sequence goes on along the minus strand of JAWPHD010002591.1, from coordinate 151,322 downwards.
TATACCTAACAATGATGCTGCTATACCTAACAATGATGCTGATATACCTAACAATGATGCTGATATACCTAACAATGATGCTGATATACATATCAATGATGCTGCTATACCTAACAATGATGCTGATATACCTAACAATGATGCTGATATACCTAACAATGATGCTGATATACAACAATGATGCTGATATACCTAACAATGATGCTGATATACCTAACAATGGTGCTAATATACCTAACAATGGTGCTGATATACCTAACAATGATGCTGAATGATGCTGCTATACCTAACAATGATGCTGCTATACCTAACAATGATGCCGATATTCCTATACCTAACAATGATGCCGATACCTAAAACTGATGCCGATATACCTAACACTGATGCCGATATACCTAACACTGATGCCGATATACCTAACAATGATGCCGATATACCTAACAATGATGCTGATATACCTAACAATGATGCTGATATACCTAACAATGATGCTGATATACCTAACACTGATGCTGATATACCTAACAATGATGCTGATATACCTTACACTGATGCTGATATACCTAACAATGATGCTGACTAACAATGATGCTGATATACCCAACACTGATGCCGATATACCTAACAATGATGCTGCTATACCTAACAATGATGCTGATATACCTAACAATGATGCTGATATACCTAACAATGATGCTGATATACCTAACAATGATGCTGATATACCTAACAATGATGCTGATCAATATACCTAACACTGATGCCGATATACCTAACAATGATGCTGCTATACCTAACAATGATGCTGATATACCTAACACTGATGCCGATATACCTAACAATGATGCTGCTATACCTAACACTGATGCCGATATACCTATCAATGCTGCTGCTGATATACCTAACACTGATGCTGATATACCTATCAATGCTGCTGCTATACCTAACAATGATGCTGATATACCTAACAATGATGCTGCTATACCTAACAATGATGCTGATATACCTAACAATGATGCTGATATACAACAATGATGCTGATATACCTAACAATGATGCTGATATACCTAACAATGATGCTGATATACCTATCAATGATGCTGCTATACCTAACAATGATGCTGCTATACCTAACAATGATGCTGATATACCTAACAATGATGCTGATATACCTAACAATGATGCTGATATACCTAACACTGATGCTGATATACATAACACTGATGCTGATATACCTAACAATGATGCTGATATACCTAACAATGATGCTGCTATACCTAACAATGATGCTGATATACAACAATGATGCTGATATACCTAACAATGATGCTGATATACCTAACAATGATGCTGATATACCTATCAATGATGCTGCTATACCTAACAATGATGCTGCTATACCTAATAATGATGCTGATATACCTAACAATGATGCTGATATACCTAACAATGATGCTGATATACCTAACACTGATGCTGATATACATAACACTGATGCTGATATACCTAACAATGATGCTGATATACCTAACACTGATGCTGATATACAACAATGATGCTGATATACCTAACACTGATGCTGATATACCGAACAATGATGCTGATATACCTAACACTGATGCCGATTTACCTAACAATGATGCTGCTATACCTAACACTGATGCTGATATACCTAACACTGATGCTGATATACCTATCAATGATGCTGCTATACCTAACAATGATGCTGATATACCTTACAATGATGCTGATATACCTAACAATGATGCTGATATACAACAATGATGCTGATATACCTATGATGCTGATATACCTAACAATGATGCCGATATACCTAACACTGATGCCGATATACCTAACAATGATGCTGCTATACCTAACAATGATGCTGATATACCTATCAATGCTGCTGCTGATATACCTAACAATGATGCTGATATACATATCAATGATGCTGCTATACCTAACAATGATGCTGATATACCTAACAATGATGCTGCTATACCTAACAATGATGCTGATATACCTAACAATGATGCTGATATACAACAATGATGCTGATATACCTAACAATGATGCTGATATACCTAACAATGATGCTGATATGCCTAACAATGATGCTGATATGCCTAACAATGATGCTGATATACCTATCAATGATGCTGCTATACCTAACAATGATGCTGCTATACCTAACAATGATGCTGCTATACCTAACAATGATGCTGATATACCTAACAATGATGCTGATATACCTAACACTGATGCTGATATACATAACACTGATGCTGATATACCTAACAATGATGCTGATATACCTAACAATGATGCTGATATACAACAATGATGCTGATATACCTAACACTGATGCTGATATACCTATCAATGCTGCTGCTATACCTAACAATGATGCTGATATACCTAACAATGATGCTGCTATACCTAACAATGATGCTGATATACAACAATGATGCTGATATACCTAACAATGATGCTGATATACCTAACAATGATGCTGATATACCTAACAATGATGCTGATATACCTAACACTGATGCTGATATACCTAACACTGATGCTGATATACCTAACAATGATGCTGATATACCTAACACTGATGCTGATATACAACAATGATGCTGATATACCTAACACTGATGCTGATATACCGAACAATGATGCTGATATACCTAACACTGATGCCGATATACCTAACACTGATGCCGATATACCTAACAATGATGCTGCTATACCTAACAATGATGCTGATATACCTAACAATGATGCTGATATACCTAACACTGATGCTGATATACCTAACACTGATGCTGATATACAACAATGATGCTGATATACCTAACACTGATGCTGATATACCGAACAATGATGCTGATATACCTAACACTGATGCCGATATACCTAACACTGATGCCGATATACCTAACAATGATGCTGCTATACCTAACAATGATGCTGATATACCTAACAATGATGCTGATATACCTAACAATGATGCTGATATACCTTACAATGATGCTGATATACCTAACAATGATGCTGATATACCTAACAATGATGCTGATATACCTATGATGCTGATATACCTAACAATGATGCTGATATACCTAACACTGATGCCGATATACCTAACAATGATGCTGCTATACCTAACAATGATGCTGATATACCTAACAATGATGCTGATATACCTTACAATGATGCTGATATACCTAACAATGATGCTGATATACCTAACAATGATGCTGATATACCTATGATGCTGATATACCTAACAATGATGCTGATATACCTAACACTGATGCCGATATACCTAACAATGATGCTGCTATACCTAACAATGATGCTGATATACCTAACAATGATGCTGATATACCTAACAATGATGCTGATATACCTAACAATGATGCTGATATACCTAACAATGATGCTGATCAATATACCTAACACTGATGCCGATATACCTAACAATGATGCTGCTATACCTAACAATGATGCTGATATACCTAACAATGATGCTGATATACCTAAAAATGATGCTGCTATACCTAACACTGATGCCGATATACCTAACAATGATGCTGCTATACCTAACACTGATGCCGATATACCTATCAATGCTGCTGCTGATATACCTAACACTGATGCTGATATACCTATCAATGCTGCTGCTATACCTAACAATGATGCTGATATACCTAACAATGATGCTGCTATACCTAACAATGATGCTGATATACCTAACAATGATGCTGATATACAACAATGATGCTGATATACCTAACAATGATGCTGATATACCTAACAATGATGCTGATATACCTAACAATGATGCTGATATACCTAACAATGATGCTGATATACCTAACAATGATGCTGATATACCTAACAATGATGCTGATACCTAACAATGATGCTGATATACCTAACAATGATGCTGATATACAGAACACTGATGCTGATATACCTAACAATGATGCTGATATACCCAACAATGATGCTGCTGTACCTAACACTGATGCCGATATACCTAACACTGATGCTGATATACCTAACACTGATGCTGATATACCTAACAATGATGCTGATATACCTTACAATGATGCTGCTATACCTAACAATGATGCTGCTATACCTAACAATGATGCTGCTATACCTAACAATGATGCCGATACCTAACACTGATGCCGATATACCTAACACTGATGCTGATATACCTAACACTGATGCCGATATACCTAACAATGATGCCGATATACCTAACACTGATGCTGATATACCTAACACTGATGCTGATATACCTAACAATGATGCTGGTATATCCAACAATGATGCTGATATACCTAACAATGATGCTGATATACCTAAAAATGATGCTGACTTTGCTGGGAGTTTTTTTGGATGCTAAAAATGTCAACATGCCTTTTCTCAGATTAGCTCACATTTTAAGAGTTTGTAAGCGCTTAATTGGAACCGTGCTCAATTGCAGAAGTAGGTTAACTAAAGCAACCACAAACCTGCTTCCATCTGCTGTCGCAGACCTTCTATGGTTGCTTGGAAATCATCATTTTTTTGTCTTACATTCTCCATATCTGTCTTCAATTTTCTTGTCTCATCATTATCATCAGCTATGCAGCTACTGATTTTTGAGAGTGTTTTCTTAATCTAAAAATTAAACAAGAATATTGATAGAACACATGAATGTTTCCCAAGTGGATGCTTTGCAAAATTGGAATCAGTGGACATAAAGTTAGAGGGAAAATGTTCATATGTAGGTCCGTGTCATAATTATAATGAGTGCTTTTCTTAGACAAAGGGCAAAAGTTTAGCAATAACATACCGTTCCATATCAATTACAAGAAGTACCAATACTGGTGTGAACACCAGGGCCCGGTTTTATGAAACAACTAATGACAATTTTGATCGTAAGTTAATTTCTTAAATACTTTACTTTGATTTACAATTCACGAATGAATGCAATTTCATTTCATTTTCTTATACATTTGATATTTCTGCACATAATGCACACATATATTGAAACAGAAAAGAAACACAACATGGGAATTTCCGCTATATATTGTATGTACAATATGCTTCTGTAAATCAAATAGTACATGGCTAGGTAAGATCTTTCCTTTCAGAAAAAATACTAAAACACAATACAGCAGATAGAATTCCTTCAAAGTTTCATTATTGACAGAGTACGCGTTCGGCTCAAGCATGTGAGCAAACTTAGGATGCAACATTTTGCAAACTCTTTACGTTAAATACAGTACTTCAACATTTATGAATTTCTTCTTACAAGGTGTCATTTTACAAAACATCTTGGGATTTCTTTGAAATATTTTGTGGAATTAAGTGTGCAGTATATACAATATATAGCTGAAATTTCTGTGTTGCGTTTTTTTTTTTTTTGTTTCAGTATAACTGTCTAAATAGAATGAATAGGTGCAAAACAATCGTGAACGCTCGGCGAATCCCGTCATTCCTCGGGATCCCGCCTCGTGTATATCACGGCGCTTTGGTATATTCCAAATCTTGACATTCTGTTAGCCGGAAGCAACGGCACAGGAAATAATGCACTGTTGCTAAGCTGTTGCTACATAAACAATATGGCCGCTTGCCACACGTGTTGATGTTGATGTATGATTTGCGTTGCATGTTTGTTATTTATAATATAGATCAAGGTTTTATCACTGCTTTCACGTAAATAAACTATAGATGGAGCAATTGGCTAAATGACATTGCAAAATGTTGAAGATAACTGATTTTGAATGCAAATTTGTTTCGGCGGAAATCTGACGCACGTCACGCTAGTATGACGTAACCAATATGGAAACCTGCGTATTACATTCGAGTCATGCTGCGAAGCAATGTACGAGAGGATGCGAATGGGTGCAAAAATGTGAACAGCTTTAAAACTTGAGACTTATCGTAGGAGGTTTAATGAAACGGGACCCAGATTGCTTTTATTGCACAAATCTAACATAAACAAGACGGCCAAAATGGCCCTTAATTTCTGATGATGTTCGTAAAGATAAAAATAAGAGCGCAAGAGGGCCTGTATCGTTCTACCGGCTGTTTGGAGATTGTAGTTGGCTCTGTGTGTGGTGGGGGCTGGGGGTGGGGATAATTAATTGTTGTAGCAATTATGACAAAACCCTTTGCACTGCACTGAGCAAAATGGCAGTCAAACATATAAATTCTCCAAGTTACCCAAGTTGTACCCATGTAAAAGGGCCATTTTCGGCAGGAGGACAAAACCTGTTTTATATATGTTGTGCCTCGAGTCCATAAATGACCATCCAAAATAGAATAAAATGCATTCACATTTGAACAAGATATGCATTTTTTTGTTGTTTTTTTCACCCGATTACCCACTAGGGTAAGTAGATGGAGAAAACAATAGGCCCGAAAGGGCCAGTGGACGCTCTACTGGCTAAAGATAAAGTTTATATATAATGGGCCATAACTCTGTCAAAAATCATTCAATCAGAACATGGCGACGAAATGCTTGACAAGCCTTGGTACTAGAACTTGTCTGTACAAAGTTAGTGTATTAACACCTTTAAAGGGCCATAACTCTGCCAAAATTTATAGAACAGCGATGATATGCACAACTAGGCTTGGTACTCATCATCCTTGCCAAGTTTTGTTGAATCCGGCCAGAGGTTCGCCAGAACTAGATTGTACAAAGTTTTGTATTAAAACCTTAAAAGGGCCATAACTCTGCCAAAATTTCATTCAACTGGAACAAGGTGATGACATGCCCATCTAGGCTTGGTCCTCACCATTCTCGCCAAGATTCGTTGAAATCCGGCAAGGGGTTGAGGTTCAGGAAAACTAGTCCAGACAAAGTTTGTGTATTAAAACGTTTAAAGGGCCATCACAACTCCACCACAAATCTTTCAACCGCAACATGGTGGCATGCTGAATCACTGATGATATGTACAACTAGGCTTGGTACCAATCATCCCAGAAAAGTTTCATTGAAATCCGGCCACGGGTTCAGGAGAACTAGTTCAGACAAAACATGTGTATTAAAACATTTAAAGGGACATAGCTCCGCCAAAAATCATTCGACCAAACACAGCAATGATATGCACAACTAGGCTCTTATATCAAGGGTTGTCATCATAAAATTCCCATCAGTACTACTTTTAAAATAATTGCAAAAAAAACAACAGCAACACCAGCAACAGAAATTTAAACCCTTGACCCATGCTAACAATTTAAACTATAAAACAATTATTTAAACAATTATAGAAAATGAGTTTTGACCACCTGCAAAGGGGCCCCTTTATGCAGGCAGGGTTAGAGACTAACTTTTTATGACTACTAGCCTACAGGGCTAGTGCCTTTTTATTTTTACTCGCCCTTCTTAATACCAACTAGTCCTCCTTTTACTATTTTGCGGCAAAATAAAAAGATACCAAAATATCATGGCTTGGTAGCTCCATGGATAACGCCTCCAGGCTTTGGAGCTATAGACAGACATCTGACCAGCTTGGGTTCTCTCCCTCGCAAAGGCATGTCTGAGTGGAAAATTCATAATCCGTCTCTATCTATAGCTGATGTTGCATTTCCTATATGACTGTACTGCTTGTAAATATTGCAAGACAACAGCTTTGCGACTAGGTCATAGTCAAATTTATTTATAGGCCACGGCCATTATACCTTTCTTTGCAGCGGCCTGCATAAGGCATTTTCTACAATCAAATTTCATGCAGACTTACCTTGGAAATTTCATTCCCCGTTTATGGATATTTTCCCCCAATTAAAGGCAAAAGGCCCCTTCCCCAAAACTGGGAAAAGGGCTCTGTAGGCACTTACACGATGGCTAAAATACACACAAATGTGTTTATTTGAATCCTGTTGTTTTTTGCTGATGACGCTTTTCCTATTCTGTTTTTCGTTCGTTTCGATGGAGACAGTTCCATATTTTAATATCGCCACATGTTTGTTTACAATGTAAAGGTCAGCATGTCAATAAAATGCTAAGAAATTAATATAGTGATAGAAATGCTAGTGTCTCTATGAAAAAGATGTGGGGATATGTATAAAAAGCGGGTTATTTTTCAGCATTTTGCGCCATCAAAGAAAAAATTGCCAATCAGTAATGAGTAATTTGACACACCTACACATTCGCACATTCGCAGGTGCTTGTCTTGATCTATATCATAGCCTACTTTACATTACGATATTGAAGAGTTTGAATAGCGAAAAATTGGAATGATTTGGCAATTTTCAACATCAGGATCATATAAGATCATTTAAAATCGACATTTAAATAATAAAAACAACTAGCCTGTCGGGCTTGTCAACTGAGTTTTTACTAGTCCTTCTCGAAAGTGACTAGCCACGGGCTAGCGTTAGTGTCCAACCCTGTGCAGGCCGTCAAAACCCGTTTTATATAATGGTTTTGCCTCGAGTCCCTAAATAACCATACTAAATTAGAACTACTAAGGAGTTGTGTTTAGTAAAAACAGATGTCTCCTTCACTGGAGAAAGGGTATAATCTGGCAAAATCACTCTAACTGGAATGCCTCAAAGATATGTGCAACTAGGCTATGTATGGTCATCTCTACCAAGTTTCATGGAAATCCGGCCAGTGGATCAGGAGTAGTCGGGACAAAGCTTGTGTATTAAAACCTGATTAATAATATTTTTAGCTGTGGCGGCCATCTTGAATTTCCGACCAACCTGAAATGTTGCTAGGATCATTTAGACATCAAGAGCAACATTCTTGCGTAGTTTCATGGAAATCCGTCGAGTAGTTTCAGAGGAGTAGTTGCTACAAGTTTTTACTAAATAACTCTTATGTAAACAAAGATGGCTGCTGGCAGCCATGTTTAACGTTAAATCAAAACGATTTTCGACAAGGACCAACATCTTGTCATGCTGATCATTTTAGAAAAAGTCCCATATCAATATCATTTAAGAGTTTTCAAGAAGTAGTTGCTTCAAACTTGTTTTTTAAAAATCTATTTTTAGATTTGGTGGCCATCTTGGATTTCACATCAACATGAATTTTTGCTAGGATCAACTAGACTTCATGGGCAAATTTTCTGTAAAGTTTCATGAAAATCCATTCAGTAGTTTCAGAGTAGTCGCTACAAAAAAAACATTACGGACGGACAGACAGACGGATGACGGATACCGCACCACGGCATAAGCTCTGCTGATCTCTGATCAGTAAAGCTAAAAATGACAAAATGAACATGAAGGGGAGATACTACCCCTCTGCCTCTAGCGGGATTTGCAGTGGTTGTATTCTAACCCAGCAACCACACGGGAAGTCCGGACTAAAATTGTGTATTAAAACCTTTAAAGGGACACTGTCCGTAACGTTTAGCTTATAAAACACACAATAATTATGTTCGCAAACATTACACACTAAACATTATTCAATATTTACTAATTAAAAGCAAGATTGTTTAACGGAATTCAATCGCGGTACAAAAAAAAGAAAATCCACTTCGTGCGTTTGAACTCGCAGCCAAAACTAAAATTACCTTTTCTTTACACTCGCAGTAACAGGGATGAGAATGGGGTCCAAATAAAAACTCTGAAACCCCTAGGTTTTTTTTTAACCTAGATGCAAAATCCTGCACTCTGGTGCTATTTGAGAGTGTCTCAGAATATTTTTTAAACTGCTACAAATATACAAAAAAACAACAACTTTTTACAAGGTTATATATGAAATTTTGGAATTTTTTTTTCAAAAACATTTTATTTTTATGTTTTGTCCACTACACCAGATGATTTTGACTTTTTGATTGGCTGTGCGTCACATTCTACATTTTTCCTCTTTTTATTATCACTTTCGCTTTCATATTTTCCTTTTTTTAACACTGAAAAAGTTCAACAAACTCATTTTGAAATGTTAACATAAGCACTGCCAAATACGAAATCAAACTGATTATGTATATATCAGTTTGTTTTGTTTTTATTCATTTTTTGACAACTCAATTCTTCGAACGTAATTAGTACACTAACTATGCACAAACCGTTACCCCACCCGCCTTTCAAGTCTGTTACAATTACGCTCAACAATACACTGAGAAACAATAAAAACAAGAGGTCAATGACCTTGAAGCTCTACTGACTGATTATGATTTCAGGAAGTAGTCGCTACAAACTGTTTTTTTGAAAATCTGTTTTTAGCCGTGGTGGCCATCTTGAATTTCCGGCCGACCTGAAATTTTGCTAGGATCAATTAGACATCAAGAGCAACATTCCTGTGAAGTTTCATGAAAATCCGTCAAGTAGTTTCAGACGAGTAGTCGCTACAAGTTTTCATTCTATAACTCTATGTAAACAAAGATGGCCACTGACAGCCATGTTTAACATTGAATCAAAATAATGTTCGACTCGGATAACCATCATGTCATGCTGATCATTTTAGAAAAAGTCCCATATCAATATCTCTTCTAGTTTTCAAGAAGTAGTCGCTACAAACTTATTTTTTAAAAATCTATTTTTAGCCATGGCGGCCATCTTGAATTTCCGGCCGACCTGAAATTTTGCTAAGATCAATTAGGCATCAAGAGCAACATTCGTGTGAAGTTTCATGAAAATCCGTCAAGTAGTTTCAGAGGAGTAAGCTACAAGTTATCATTATACAACTCTATGTAAACAAACATGGCCGCTGGCAGCCATGTTTAACGTCGAATCAAAATAATGTTCGACTTGAATAACCATCATGTCATGCTGATCATTTTAGAAAAAGTCCCATATCAATATCACTAATAGTTTTCAAAAAGTAGTCGCTACAAACTTGTATTTTGAAAATCTATTTTTAGCCATGGTGGCCATCTTGAATTTCCGGCCGACCTGAAATTTTGCTAGGATCAATTAGACATCAAGAGCAACATTCCTGTGAAGTTTCATGAAAATCCGTCAAGTAGTTTCAGTGGAGTAGTCGCTACAAGTTTTCATTATATAACTCTATGTAAACAAAGATGGCCACTGGCAGCCATGTTTAACGTCGAATCAAAACAATTTTCGACAAGGACCAACATCATGTCATGCTGATCATTTTAGAAAAAGTCCCATAGCAATATCCTTTAGAGTTTTCAAGAAGTAGTAGCTACAAACTTGTTTTTTAAAAACCTATTTTTAGATTTGGCGGCCATCTTGGATTTCACATCAACATGAATTTTTGCTAGGATCAACTAGGCTTTATGGGCAACATTTCTGTAAAGTTTCATGAAAATCCATTCAGTAGTTTCAGAGGAGTAGTCGCTACAAAAAAAAGTTTACGGACAGAAAGACGGACAGACGGACGGACGACGGACGCCGCACCACGGCATAAGCTCTGCTGATCTCTGATCAGTAGAGCTAAAAATGCACACCTACCATTTCATATCAAACATACTTCCATTATCAAAAGTCCTTAGTTTTTTATTCATCGAAAGATTGCCGACAAATCGGCCTGATTGCTAATTAATCGACGTGTTAGTGTTATTGTTTGTGTATCGCCATTTTCAGCTCACCACGTGACGAACAGGTAATCACGTGACGAACATGTGATTTACCAGTAGTAGTCGTTATAGTCGTTTCATTAGCTAGCGGGTCTGGATTAAAATAGATCGGGTCAATTGATTGGATAATATCGACAATGCCGACTGTCATTGTACTTTGGAGGCGGGACTTCCGGCATGGTTGATTGTTGATAAAAACTGCCCGGGGTAATCGCTGATCGCCGCTGTGGATGCTAATTGCATTGCATAAGCGAGTGCAATTAAAGGATTACGTTGAGAAGTGTGACTCATTCTTTGGCTTGGGTATATGTCTACCCCCCCCCCCCCACCCTCCCTCAAATTTCTCTACGAATTTACACTGATCTCAAAAATGTTCCTGGCAGTCAAAAAAAACTCGGAAATCCGCGAATCCGCGGAAAATTCTCATCCCTGCGGTAATATTAGTGGGGGTGAGCGTATAGTAGTCAGGAATCGCTTCTGACATATTAAGCAATACAAACTATGGTGAAAGCCGAATGCGCTAATGGAAGTCATGTGATCGCAAAAAAGGTAAATATTGTGGGTCCCACTTTATTTACATATAATTTAAAAAAAAAAAAAATCAAACTCACGAATGTATTCCCACATACTTCTTAGGGTCTATCCTCGTGTTTTCATGTATACATTTCACTGATTAAAGCAGACAGTTATTCGTTATGCTTACTTACGGACAGTGTCCCTTTAAAGAGTCGCAACTCCACCAAATGTCATTCAACCCATTCCTGGCAAGTTTCACTGAAATGCAGCTAGGTGTTCAGGAAAACTAGTCCATATAAGGTTTCTGTATAAGGGGCGATAACTCTGTCAAAAATCATTAAACCGGAACACGGCAATGTTATATGCAACTAGGCTTGGTACTGATCATTCCTGCCAAGTTTCGTTGAAATCCAGCCAGGGGTTCAGGAGAACTAGTCTGTACAGTTAGTGTATTAAAACCTTTAAAGGTCCATAACTCTACCAATAAACATTCAACCGGAACACGGCGATGATATGCACAACTAGGCTTGGTATTCATCATCCCCGTCAAGATTCGCTAAAGTCTGTCCAGGCATTCAGAAGAGACTAGTCTTGACAAAGTTTGTGTATTAAAACCTTTAAAGGGCCATAACTCCACCAACAGTCATTCAACTGGAATATGTTGACTATGCACAACTAGACTTGATACTGACCATCCTTGCCAAATTTCTTTGAAATCAAGCCAGGAGTTCAGCCAAACTAGGTAAAAGGTTATATCAAAGAAGCCAGATTGATACGAGTTATTCTTCCCTAGCAAATTTGGCATCAAGTTCATATATGTTGAGTTGAAGTGTGTGTGTGGTGTTCTAAGTATTATAGTCCGTCCGCCAGTGTACCGTGAGCAGAATCCCTCAATGGATATTGTCTGGACTGTCTCAAGTTCCTATATGTCTGCACGCCTTGCATTGCAATGTTTTGATTGGCAATGTCAATTAATGGCAAAGACTTGGTGATAATTTAAGACAATTACGAATACATGTAATTTCATAAAGGACTAGGTATGATAAGGAACAAATTTGGCCCCCCATTATTGAAAGTTTTAATGCACACGTTTTGAATATCTAGATTAGCTACAAATAAACTGAATCAATATTAAAACTCATTACAAGTACGTTTGAAGGCTCTAAATGAGTTTAAGAGCCTTACAAACAAGGCCTTTCCTTTCAAAAAATTACATTTTTGTTCATTTTCAGCAGTTTTCGATCAGTTTTTGGTCTTGGAAATACAGAGTGCACCCTCGAGAACAGCTGATTTTTTGTTGAAACAAGTACTTGATAGGAATGCATCATCAGCCAAAAAACTGTGTTATGAGGTGCGCTCTATATTTTTAGGATCAAAATCTTGCCCAGAAAGGTCCAAAACCTACAAAATATAAAAATGCCATTTTTTGAGACCCTGTTAATTCTTCTAGATAAATAAAATAAATAAAACTATATTTTGAAGATAGAATATGATCAATTTACTTCAACATGCACGACAGATTATATGTAAATATATTTGTTTTTGCAATTTGAACATATTGGGGGCCAAAATACCCCCTTATCATACTTTATCACAATATATAGTAAAGCACATGCACGCATGCACGCACGTATGCGACTTGTAAAAATCATTAATACAGACATTTCCTAATGACAACAGTTTCAATTGTTTTAATTAGGTCTTTAAAATGTAATACCTCATCAAAAGTCCCATTCTTTATAAATATTTCTGTTCTTAACCCTAAATCTGGATTGATTTTGCAAAGAGTGAACATTTACAAGTCATGAAGAAGGAGCTCAAGGGCCTCACCTCAATGTTCGAGAAACAATTAAAATTCTTCATTCACTTAGGTTCATACATCTGAACAGCATAAGCAACAGTGTTACAAATACATTTATATATCATTTGCGACAAAGCATCAAATATACTTATAAACACGTATACAATTACGTACAACACCAGTTCCCTAATATAACTCTATGTAACTGTGACCCCATCCTGGGTCAAGTTTTACCCAATTATCACCATTTGAACAAACTAGGTAGCGGACCATAAGTTTATGATACATGTATAATACACTTAGCTCATGCACATTGATAATAGATTTTTACAGGCTTTTTCTTAATAACTTGATGTGATAGTGACCCACAGAACAGGACCACACTTGAATCAAGGGTCACCTTTGAAACGTGATAGAGGACAATACGCATATGCTGCATGCAAAGTATAACATTTTTTTTTACAGACATTCCTGTACAACTCTATGTTATACTGTAACAGGAGCGCGTCAAATGTAACCTCCGGTTACCATTTGAACAGACGTGGTACAGAACATTATGCTTACGCTACATGTAAAATATTAGACGTCTACGTCTTGTGGTTTCAGAGAAGATTGTTCTTAAAGATGTCTATATACCTCAATGTAAATATGTGACCCCTGGGATGGGACCAAATATGACCCCGGGTCACTGTTTTAAAGAATTTAGTAGAAGATTTTCAGCTTATACATCATGCAAAATATTAGACGTCTAGCTCTTGTAGTTTCAGAAAAGATTAAAAGAAAACTGATTATCCTATACAACTATGTAAATATGTGGCCCGTGAGGCGGGCCAAATATGATCCCAGTCTCCATTTTAACAAATTGTGCAGCAGACCATATGCTTTTGCCATATGCAAAAATATTAGAACTTTAGCTGTTATAGTATCAGAGAACAATATTTTAAGAAACTTGTTTTTTATTTAAAACGGGGAGATAACTCTTATAACAGGACACAGCTACCCTGTTGGCACTGCTTTCATGGATTTTTTTGTTTCTCTAAAATGTACTCCATAGTAGCAGGGTAGCAGAAAATTGTCTGGCTCATGGTCTATATATGGCATACCCACAAATATATATTATAGTATTAGATAAATCTCAAATACACAATATGGGATGTTCATAGTACTGAAATCTGCAATAGCCATACCGTGTTCATCTCGGTCTGTAACAAGTCCATTTTGGAAGCCATATCATTCTGCAAAGTATCAATATCTGCTTTAGTTGTAGTTTGTTGAGCAGCGATGTTCTGCTTCACTTGTTTAACATCCATTTCAAGTTCCGACTGTTTGACTTCCAGCGCTTCTACTCTATCGAAGAGTACTTGATGTTCATCTTCCATTGTGAAAGTAAACTGGGCGGTGTTTATCTGGTGACCATAAATATTTAAATTGTTATTTGTCTTCTAAGAAAGGTATATTAAGAATTCATATGATATTAAACATGCGTGGTTTCCTTTTAGTGTATGGTATATAATTTTGAAAGGAACAAAGCAATCTTGCATCCGTTTTGCTTTCTTACATGAAAAACAAACCAAACGTCTATAAACGGGTATTCTGTTGTTCTTCTTAACATCCTGATTGAATTCAATAAAATATTGTTTATGTATTATATATGTATATTATAATATACATACTTGACTTCTACGTATTTCTTATACGTGTGCATTATGCATGTGTATAAATACTTGACTTGTACATGTGCCTTATGCAGGTCTATAGTATACATATTATACTTCACTTGTATGTGTGCATTATGCATGTGTATAGTATACATACTTAATTTGTATGTGTGCATTATGCATGTGTATACATACTTGTACATGTGCCTTATGCATGTGTCTACATACTTGACTTGTACACATGTATTATGCATGTGTCTACATACTTGACTTGTACATGCGTCTTATGCATGTGTATACATACTTGACTTGTACATGTGCCTTATGCATGTGTCTACATACTTGACTTGTACACATGTCTTATGCATGTGTCTACATACTTGACTTGTACCATGTATTGTGGCATGTGTCTACATACTTGACTTGTACATGCGTCTTATGCATGTGTATACATACTTGACTTGTACATGTGCCTTATGCATATGTCTACATACTTGACTTGTACACATGTCTTATGCATGTGTATACATACTTGACTTGTACACGTGCCTTATGCATGTGTCTAGATACTTTACTTGTACACGTGTATTATGTATGTGTATACATACTTGATTTATATGCATGTCTTGTGCATGTATGTACATACCGTACTGGTACGTTTGCCTTAAATGCATGTGTCTTCATATTGACTCGCATGCACGTTTTATACATGCATGTACATATTTGACTTGTATGCATTATGCATGCATCTAAATACTTGACTTATATGTGTGCCTTATGCAAGTGTATGCATACATGACTTGTACATTCATGTTTATTTTGTACATGTTTTTATGTATAATGCATGTGTATACATACTTGACTTGTACGTGTTTCTTATGTGTGCATACATACCTGACTTGTATGCTTGTCTTATGCATGTGTTTACATATTTGACTTGTACATGTGTCTTATGCATGCATCTAAATACTTGACTTATACATGTGTCTTATGCATGCATATACATATTTGACTTGTACATGTGCCTTATGCATTCATATACATATTTGACTTGTACATGTGTCTTATGCATGTATATATACATACTAGACTTGTACATATGCCTTATGCATGTGTATACATACTTGACTTGTTTGTGTGCCTTATGCAAGTGTCTACATTGACTTGTATGTGTGCCTTATGCAAGTGTATCAGGGGATGAAATATATTACACTGTATACTCGTCCTGTAGGACGAGTGGCATTGACATGTTACTCGTCCTTATAGGATGTTTACTAGTCCTGCTCTGATTGTAAAAGATCACAAATTAGTCAGAAACCATCATTTAACACTATTATATATAAATAAAACAAAGGGAAACATCATAATGTGTTGTTTTTTTCTTTATATAAATCAATGAAAACTACGAAACTTTGACGAGTATTATAGATGACTATATTCATATTCGTATTTTATAGTTAATTACAGTCTGATCATGGCCATTACAGTTACTCTGGCATGGTATATATTTCCCCCTTTTTCCTGTGAAAAATTCCCCTCTTAAAAAAGAAAAATACGTTTTTTTATTAGAAAATGTTAAACTCCAATACAGGAAAACAGTATACTTTTATTCCCCTTCCGGAAGGCCCTGGCCCCAGTCACCTAAAAGCTGACTAGTATACTATTTGTATAACATCAAATACCGTAATGTTCGCGCTCCGTGAAATTAGAACGGGAGCCGCATTTTAGAATGTCCCAAAACGGAAATGCGTCAATTTCCCAATATCTGGTTGACTTAACTTGCAGTTTATCGCTGAATAAACAGAGTTGCGATTATTTACTGCATTTAATCGCTTAATAAACTATGTAAGAACTATTTTCTTTGTTGTTTTCTACTGAAATGTTACTCGTCCTCTTGGACGACCGATTCATGGGTTTCACTCGTAATGTTCGCGCTCTGTGAAATTAGAATGGGAGCCGCATTTTAGAATGTCCCAAAACGGAAATGCGTCAATTTCCCAATATCTGGTTGACTTAAATTGCAGTTTATCGATGAATAAACAGAGTTGCGACTATTTACTGCATTTAATCGCTTAATAAACTATGTAAGAACTATTTTCTTTGTTGTTTTCTACTGAAATGTTACTCGTCCTCTCGGACGACCGATTCATGGGTTTCACTCGTCCGGATTCGAATTTCACTCATCAATACGAGCGGACGAGTGGAATTTTCGTGCCCTGCTGTATACATACTTGACTTGTACATATGCATTATGAATGTGTATACACACTTGACTTGTACATATGCCTTATGCATGTGTCTACATACTTGATGTGTATGTATGCCTTATGCATGCATAACATACCTGACTCGTACATATGCCTTATGCATTTCTATACATGCTTGACTTGTATGTATGCCTTATGCATGCATATACATACTTGACTTGTGTGTATGCCTTATGCATCTGTATACATACTTGACTTGTATGTGTGCCTTATGTATGTCTTCATACTTGACTTGTATGTGTGCCTTATGTATGTCCATATACTTGACTTGTATGAATGCCTTACGTATGTATACATACTTGACTTGTATGTGTGCCTTATGCATGTCTACATACTTGACTTGTACATGTGCTCATACATACTTGTATGTATGCATTATGCATGTGTATACATACTTGACTTGTACGTGTGCCGTATGCATGTGTGTACTTGACTTGTATGTGTGCCTTATGCATGCAAATACATACTTGACTTGTACATGTATACATATTTGACTTGTGTCACTTATGCATGTGTATACATACTTGAATTGTTTGTGTGACTTATGATGCATGTGTATACATACATGACCTGTTTGTGTGTCTCATGCGTGTGTATACATACTTGACTTGTACATATGCCTTATGCATTTATATACATACTTGACTTGTGTGTTAACCTTATGCATCTATATACATACTTGACTTGTATGTATGCCTTATGTATGCATATAAATACTTGACTTGTATGAATGCCTTACGTATGTATACATACTTGACTTGTATGTGTGCCTTATGCATGTCTACATACTTGACTTGTACATGTGCTCATACATACTTGTATGTATGCATTATGCATGTGTATACATACTTGACTTGTACGTGTGCCGTATGCATGTGTGTACTTGACTTGTATGTGTGCCTTATGCATGCAAATACATACTTGACTTGTACATGTATACATATTTGACTTGTGTCACTTATGCATGTGTATACATACTCGAATTGTTTGTGTGACTTATGATGCATGTGTATACATACATGACCTGTTTGTGTGTCTCATGCGTGTGTATACACACTTGACTTGTACATATGCCTATTGCATTTATATACATACTTGACTTGTATTTATGCCTTATGCATGTATATACATACTTGACTTGTACCTATGCCTTATGCATGCATGCATTAACATACTTGACTTGTATGTATGCCTTATCAGCGTTTTTTTCACCATTCTGGGAATGGGTCCGTGGCCGGTCAAATTGGGAAAAAACACGCGATTTTTCTCAAAGTTGGGAAAAAACGCGCGGTTTTTTTTCAGAATTGGGAAAAATGTTGTTTTTGTACTTTGTGAAATATTACATATTTATTGATGATTTACATAATAAAATATTTTCACAACTGTAATGTTTCAAGTTTTTATTGTACTTCACTGTGTTGTTACAGAATAATTTCCCCGTTTTTGTTGTCCCTGAAAATGTTAACAATGCTGTTAAGTTCATTGTCATTTAGGGTTGCACCAGATTCTCTGCATATTCTCATGACCGAGGAAAGAGTTTCCTGGCCCAGACGATTTCTGTTATTCGTCCTTTATTTAGTCATAACCCCATCGCACACTGAGGCGCTTGTTACATAGAAGAATATACTAGTGGTAAAGCGTTCCGATACAAGCGGTAAATCGTTTCTGCAACGCATAACAACATGGCGTCGTCCTCGGGTGACGAGGCTGTGTTTTGCGTTTCAATTTACACAGAAAAGCAGAAGAAACGTACCTGGTAAAAAACTTAAGAAGATTAATCTAAAACAGAACTGGGAAGATCTATTACATCTGTGTATTGAGAAGATCCCAGGAGAAAAATTGACGGAAAAACAACTTCGATTTGGGAATTTTTTAGTTGGAAATTGGGAAAAATTGTCATTTTTTTCAATTGGGAATGGGGCCGTTTACCGGACCCATTTATATAAGGTAAAAAAACGCTGATATTGATATACATGTCTGACATGTATTAATCGTTTTGCGATATCTCTATCTAAAGTAAAGTATCCTAGACAACTGTATACACACCTCATTGATTTTATTTACAGCATCAACGGATCCTGCCTTTGTCAACAATACGGGGTCTGTCAGTACTGCCAATGAGTACTTGACTAGATCATCCAAGTCAGCTTGTAAGAGTGTGAGATCGTCATTGTGCATGATTTTCTCATTTCGGATGCATCGAATCTGATAAATATACAATGTGCATGTTAGTACAGAAACAGTAAAGTAAGACACATTTATATATATTAATTAATGGGTCTCCTACCAGGCTTTAGTCCCTCAAGGAAAACTAAAGTTTTTGATCTGAAACCAATTTTCTATTCATAGTAAGTGACCTTGGACCAAATGATCCGAATAGCAATCCCAAGCTCCCTTTCCATGAACTGCACCTTTTTGTACAGTTTCGTTAAAATCCCTTAGGGGAAACAAGTTAGATACCTATTCATGTATTCTCCATTAACAAGTGATAGGGAAAGCAATATTGAGATACCTGCTAATGTACCCTACATTAACAAGTGATAGGGAAAGCACAATCTAGATACCTGTCAGGCTCTCCTCTGGGCATCGCCAATGGCGCCAATGGCGAAAGAAAAAAGAAAATGGCTCCAAATTTCAAACTTTGGCGAAAGTGTTTGGCGACATCGAAATTGCCAAAAAGCCAAAATTGTTTAATTTCTCTGCTGTAATCGGCCTGTTACAAATAGACCTCAACACTAATCACCGTGACGAGTGTACAGTGAATGTAGTCTAAAACAACATAACTAACCAATTGACACCTACCACTCGCGAACACTTAACATTAAATAAACAAACAAAGCTGATAACCTTTAGTGTTCCGGTAATTAACTTAATCCCTAAATAACAACTGATGACTGTTGTTTTCGCCTCAAGGGGTAATCAAGACCTTGCAACCATAAAGTATTACACCACTAAATAATATCTAGCCAATCAGGTTCTAACCAATCACCCACAAATCAACACCTCATTAATTTACATATTGTACATGATTGACTAGATCCACTTGACATTTGTTTTGTTTTTGTTCATTCATAATTTCGAGGTGTCTGAATCTGGATTTCACAAACAAATGCAAACATTTACACAAAACACTGGTTTATTAGTTTCCAGGAGGTTTTATGTGTATTTCATTGCCAAAATATGTTTTTAATGTATATGGCAGTTCATCTTTTCAAATTAAATTAAAAAAGACGTAAAGATAAGCGAATGCCATGGGTTTTCGCGGTTCCGGAAATACGAAAAACGGCAAGTTCTGAACTTGTTACTGGTGTAAAGGCCTACCTATACATTTTAACAATCAAATGAAAGCCTCTATGTATGATTCCTGCTGTCATTAGGTTCAGCTAGTTGATTTAAGTAAACATGCGATGTAGAAACTTTCCAGATATTGGGGGTTCGAAAACATATATATATAAATAATTTTTATTAATATTGTTTGGTTTTATTCATTTCATTCCTTAGTGTACCAGATATAAACCAAATCTCATTTTCACATTTAAAATACATTTATACATAAAACTCTAGAAGAAATATGGCTTGGGCCATTAGAGCCAAATGGCTCCCATTTCTCCAATTTGGCTCCAACTTTTTTCATTTCAGGAAGTAGTGACTACAAACTTGATTTTTGAAAAACTATTTTTAGCCGTGGCGGCCATCTTGAATTTCCGGCCGACCTGAAATTTTGCTAGGATCAATTAGACATCAAGAGCAACATTTCTGTGAAGTTTCATGAAAATCCGTCAAGTACTTTCAGAGGAGTAGTCGCTACAAGTTTTCATTATATAACTCTATGTAAACAAAGATGGCCACTGGCAGCCATGTTTAACGTCGAATCAAAATAATTTTCAACTCGGATAACCATCATGTCATGCTGATCATTTTAGAAAAAGTCCCATATCAATATCTCTTAAAGTTTTCAAGAAGTCGTCGCTACAATCTTATGTTTTTTAAATCTATTTTTAGCCGTGGCGGCCATCTTGATTTTCCGGCCGACCTGAAATTTTGCTAGGATCAATTAGACATTAAGAGCAACATTCCTGTGAAGTTTCATGAAAATCCGCCAAGTAGTTTCAGAGGAGTAGTCGCTACAAGTTTTTACTATATAACTCTATGTAAACAAAGATGGCCGCTGGCAGCTATGTTTAACGTCAAATCAAAACGATTTTCGACAAGGACCAACATCAAGTCATGCTGATCGTTTTAGAAAACGTCCCATATCAATATCACTTATAGTTTTCAAGAAGTAGTCGCTACAAACTTGAATTTAAAAAATCTATTTTTAGCTTTGGCGGCCATCTTGGATTTCACATCAACATGAATTTTTGCTAGGATCAACTAGACTTCATGGGCAACATTTCTGTAAAGTTTAATGAATATCCATCTAGTAGTTTCAGAGGAGTAGTCGCTACAAATAAAAGTTAACGGACGGACGGACGGACGGACGGACGACGGACGCCGCACCACGGCATAAGCTCTGCTGATCTCTGATCAGTAGAGCTAAAAAATTGGCCAGAGGAGGCCCTGCCTGTTCATGTACCCTTCATTAATAAGTCATAGGGAAAGCACAATTTAGATACTTGTTCATGTATGCTACATTAACAAGTGATAGGGAAAGCACAATCTAGATACCTGCTCATGTACCCTTCATTAACAAGTGATCGGGCAAACACAATCTAGATACCTGTTTATGTAGCCTTCATTAATAAGTCTAAGGGAAAGCACAATTTAGATACCTGCTCATGTACCCTACATTAACAAGTGATAGGGAAAGCACAATTTAGATACCTGCTCATGTATCCTACATTAACAAGTGATAGGGAAAGCACAATTTAGATACCTGCTCATGTACCCTACATTAACAAGTGATAGGGAAAGCACAATTTAGATACCTGCTCATGTACCCTACATTAACAAGTGATAGGGAAAGCACAATTTAGATACCTGCTCATGTATCCTACATTAACAAGTGATAGGGAAAGCACAATCTAGATACCTGCTTATGTATCCTACATTAACAAGTGATAGGGAAAGCACAATTTAGATACCTGCTCATGTACCCTACATTAACAAGTGATAGGGAAAACACAATCTAGATACCTGATCATGTACCCTTCATTAATAAGTCATAGGGAAAGCACAATTTAGATACTTGTTCATGTATCCTACATTAACAAGTGATAGGGAAAGCACAATTTAGATACCTGCTCATGTACCCTACATTAACAAGTGATAGGGAAAACACAATCTAGATACCTGATCATGTACCCTTCATTAATAAGTCATAGGGAAAGCACAATTTAGATACTTGTTCATGTATGCTACATTAACAAGTGATAGGGAAAACACAATCTAGATACCTGTTTATGTAGCCTTCATTAATAAGTCATAGGGAAAGCACAATCTAGATACCTGCTCATGTACCCTACATTAACAAGTGATAGGGAAATCACAATCTAGATACCTGATCATGTACCCTTCATTAACAAGTGATAGGGAAAGCACAATCTAGATACCTGTTCATGTGTCCTACATTAACAAGTGGTAGGGAAAGCACAATCTAGATACCTGTTCATGTATGCTACATTAACAAGTGATAGGGAAAGCACAATCTAAATACCTGCTCATGTATCCTCCATTAACAAGTGATAGGGAAAGCACAATCTAGATACCTGCTCACGTATACTACGTTAACAAGTGATGAGGAAAACAAAATCTATATACCCGCTCATGTATCCTACATTTATAACACGTGATAGGAAAAACACAATCTAGATACCTGCTCATGTATCCTACATTACGAAGTGATAGGGAAAACACAATCTAGATACATGTACCTGCTCATGTATCCTACATTAACAAATGATGAGGAAAATACAGCCTATATACCCGCTCATGTATCCTACATTAACAAGTGATAGGGAAAACACAAAACACAATCTAGATACCTGCTCATGTAACCTACATTAACATGTGATAGGAAAACCACAATCTAGATACCTGCTCATGTATCCTACATTAACAAGTGATAGGAAAAGCACAATCTAGATACCTGATCATGTATCCTACATTAACAAGTGATAGGAAAAACACAATCTAGATACCTGTTCATTTATCCTACATTAACAAGTGATAGGGAAAACACAATCTAGATACCTGCTCATGTATCCTACATTAACAAGTGATAGGAAAAGCACAATCTAGATACCTGATCATGTATCCTACATTAACAAATGATAGGGAAAACATCTAGATACCTGCTCATGAATACTACATTAACAAGTGATAGGAAAAGCACAATCTAGATACCTGCTCATGTAACCTGCATTAACAAGTGATGACGAAAACACAATCTAGATACCTGCGCATGTACCCTTCATTAACAAGTGATAGGGAAAGCACAATCTAGATACCTGCTCATGTACCCTTCATTAACAAGTGATAGGGCAAACACAATCTAGATACCTGCTCATGTATGCTGCATTAACAAGTGATAGGGAAAACACAATCTAGATACCTGCTCATGTACCCTTCATTAACAAGTTATAGGGAAAGCACAATCTAGATACCTGTTCATGTGTCCTACATTATCAAGTGATAGGGAAAGCACAATCTAGATACCTGTTCATGTATGTTACATTAACATGTGATAGGGAAAGCAAATCTAGATACCAGCTCATGTATCCTACATTAACAAGTGATAGGGAAAGCACAATCTAGATACCTGATCATGTATCCTACATTAACAAGTGATAGGGAAAGCACAATCTAGATACCTGTTCATGTATGTTACATTAACATGTGATAGGGAAAGCAAATCTAGATACCAGCTCATGTATCCTACATTAACATGTGATAGGGAAAGCACAATCTAGATACCTGATCATGTATACTACATTAACAAGTGATGGGAAAAGCACAATCTAGGTACCTGCTCAAGTATCCTACATTAACAAGTGATAGGAAAAACACAATCTAGGTACCTGCTCATGTATCCTACATTAACAAGTGATAGGGAAAACACAATCTAGATACCTGTTCATGTATGTTACATTAACATGTGATAGGGAAAGCAAATCTAGATACCTGCTCATGTATCCTACATTAACAAGTGATAGGGAAAGCACAATCTAGATACCTGTTCATGTATGTTACATTAACATGTGATAGGGAAAGCAAATCTAGATACCTGCTCATGTATCCTACATTAACAAGTGATAGGGAAAGCACAATCTAGATACCTGATCATATATACTACATTAACAAGTGATGAGGAAAACAAAATCTATATACCCGCTCATGTATCCTACATTAACAAGTGATAGGAAAAACACAATCTAGATACCTGCTCATGTAACCTACATTAACGTGTGATAGGAAAACCACAATCTAGATACCTGCTCAAGTATCCTACATTAACAAGTGATAGGAAAAGCACAATCTAGATACCTGATCATGTATCCTACACTAACAAGTGATAGGAAAAGCACAATCTAGATACATCATCATGTATGCTGCATTAACAAGTGATAGGGAAAACACAATCTAGATACCTGCTCATGTACCCTTCATTAACAAGTGATAGGGAAAGCACAATCTAGATACCTGTTCATGTGTCCTATATTAACAAGTGATAGGGAAAGCACAATCTAGATACCTGTGCATGTGTCCTACATTAACAAGTGATAGGGAAAGCACAATCTAGATACCTGTTCATGTATGCTACATTAACATGTGATGAGGAAACACAATCTATATATATACCCGCTCATGTATCCTACATTAACAAGTGATAGGGAAAACACAATCTAGATACCTGCTCATGTATCCTACATTAACAAGTGATAGGGAAAGCACAATCTAGATACCTGATCATGTATACTACATTAACAAGTGATGAGGAAAACAAAATCTACATACCCGCTCATGTATCCTACATTAACAAGTGATAGGGAAAACACAATCTAGATACCTGCTCATGTAACCTACATTAACGTGTGATAGGAAAACCACAATCTAGATACCTGCTCAAATATCCTACATTAACAAGTGATAGGAAAAGCACAATCTAGGTACCTGCTCAAGTATCCTAAATTAACAAGTGATATGAAAAGCACAATTTAGATACCTGATCATGTATCCTACATTAACAACTGATAGGAAAAGCACAATCTAGATACATGATCATGTATGCTGCATTAACAAAGGATAGGGAAAACACAATCTAGATACCTGCTCATGTACCCTTCATTAACAAGTGATAGGGAAAGCACAATCTAGATACCTGTTCATGTGTCCTACATTAACAAGTGATAGGGAAAGCACAATCTAGATACCTGTTCATGTGTCCTACATTAACAAGTGATAGGGAAAGCACAATCTAGATACCTGTTCATGTATGCTACATTAACATATGATGAGGAAAATACAATCTATATATATACCCGCTCATGTATCCTACATTAACAAGTGATAGGGAAAACACAATCTAGATACCTGCTCATGTAAGCTACATTAACGTGTGATAGGAAAACCACAATCTAGATACCTAATCATGTATCCTACATTAACAAGTGATAGGAAAACCACAATCTAGATACCTGTTCATTTATCCTACAGTAACATGTGATGGGGAAAAACACATTCTTGCATACCGGACAAGGATATCCGCCATTTTACCGGGGCTAGATATTTCCATCTCACCCTAGGGTTGAGATAAAATTGACGCGCGCCAACATCTGGTATGCAGTAAAACATGCAAAACGTTAGTAGCTGGCGGCGTCAACAGTCTCTGATATGCAAGAAAAAGAATCTATCATGGGTATTCAGTTCAGATAGGGAATCCTCGGCAGAGCCTCGGTTCGGATAAAAACATTTATACCTCGAGTTGGAATTCCCCATCTTCACCGGATACCCATGACAGATTCTTATAATATAGATCTATTAATGTTGATGTACCCTACATTAACCATGTTAACACGTGATAGAGAAAACACAATCTAGATACCTGTTCAAATATATCCACTGGCAGTGTCAAGGTTGTTGAGAAGTTTTGCTGTATCTGTTTACAGTTGATTATTAGGCCAAGCAGACCAGAACAGTCTATCTCCCAAGCGGTCTGCTTGTCTTTATAGCCACTGGATACAAAACATTTTCCGACCTCCCAATAGTTGGCAAGGTTAGTCCACAAACTAACGTCCGTGTTTGCCAGCATTAGTCTGTTCATTTTATGTTGATTGACAAGGGCAGCATTAATATCGGTACACATGTTATGGGATCTACAGGCCCAGTTTCTCTGTTTTGCTGATGCATTGTTACATGTCGCACATGATACTGCTACTCCTGCTGGTAGCCGTGTCTGAATGCTATTCAGGATAGATGTGTGCAGGGATTGTACTTCGCTGTCTAAATAGTCAGCAATTCCATTTTTCAAATGTTTCAAAACAAGCCCACCTTTTAACCATGTTTTATAGTCGGTATTGTTAAGACGATCTTTCAATCTTTCCATGTTGCCTGTAAATGCAAACATAAAATATCATGCAAATATCATTTGCAACCCAGTTACTTATCTATGTTTTAAAATATGTATAGGTGTACAGGGAATCGGTGTATTAGGCAGAAATTCAAGAATCGGGTGTGCAAATATGCGAACAGTGTGTGCATAACAATTTGCTAACACGCGTTACGCGCCAATTTGCGACAAGTGCTTGTCTCTGGGGTAATTTATTTTCACAGATAAATATAAAAAGATCGGACGGGGAAAGTAGCATTCAAGGTGGACAGTCAACCACAAAACACAGAAACAAACACGCAAACAGACAAACAAGAAGGCAAAAGTAATAATAAATGCAAACAACATCACAAACACAAAAGGGTTGACAATAGGGCTACCGCCTTGGAACAGTCAGTGGCAAAGTAGGCCACTGGGGGTTTAAACCGGTTCTAGGGTGCACCAAACCTCACACTTACCCTACTTCATCCCATTAAAACAGGACAGTGTAAATAAAGAAATCCCCGCCATGATCTAATCTTTAACCAACAAGGCAGCATTAATAGGCAATATAAGTAAAACACAAATATGCTCGTGTAAATATAATACAAAACAAGAGGGCCATCTTCTTCGAAATCTTATGGTCATATACAATCTCTGCATTAAATCTAGTAAATTTAAATTGTTTATTCTTTTATTTTGTATAGTCTGTATAAAAAATAATTTACCAAACTTCGTCAATAAGTATGTCCCAACATAATCAAAAGTTTAATAAAATAAGCGATCTTCGAAGATTGAATAACAATCCTTAACCGTGCTATTTTAAAAAAGCTGCATCGGTGCACCATACTAACTATAAGAATTTCTGTTTCCTGAATAGTCTCGATCATCCAGACACACTCAAGGTGACTGCGAGCGCTGTCTCACGAGAGGTCTTGATGATCGAGACTATTTCCTGAACAGAAGGCCCTGGTAAACAATGACAAAAACTATTGGGGAAAAGTTTTTTATAGGTGAACTTTGAACTTGAATATCTCGGCTTCCGTGAACATTTTAAATATTTTTTTGCATAATTTCTATAAAATAGAAAAACCTGGACGTTAGCAACGTGTACTAAGCGTATGAGTATTTGTCTGGTACAATGTACATGTTTTTGTTTGCGCGCTCAGCTTTCCGACGCTATGCATAGTAGACTGCAGTTTCTATTGTCGATTTTTTTACATTTTTTTGTTGACCTTTTAGTTTAATTCGGTAAACCCATCGGCGAATTTTAAAATATGTCAACTATTATTTTTAAACAATATTTTGTCTGTTGGAACTCCCCTGCGATTTGCAGTGAACTTAACACCGAGAAACACGTCAATCACTTTCTTCGACATTGCATTTTCCAATCGCTGTGATTTTGACGGTCAGAGGAAATGCCGGTGATGTTTGCCGGTGACAATCCGCAGTAAAATCGCCGCGATTTTCGTCTATAACTGAAAAACGGTCAGTTATCCGCGTGGTTACCCAGGTACCATCATTTTGTAAGCTTGTTATTACACTCTGAATTATGGACAGTGGATAACATTAACAAGAGGCCCAAGAGGGCCTGTGGACGCTCTACTGGCTAACATGGCTCTTATAACATCAATGAAGCGAGTGACTGCCATTTAATTTTTTGAAAGTTTCGGGCAAAAAACAGCTTTTAAAGGGGGTACATCAGGATTTTTCTAGAAATATCTTAAATTATAAAAATGTTCCAATTCATGATAAAACACTTATATCCATCAAAATATGATGTTTGAACCATATTGCTAAGGTTGAAACTTTTAATACACCATATAGCTAGGACGGAATCGGGCATAAAATGCTGAAATTAACCCTGGTGCGTCACCTAGGATAGCACGTATTACTGTACAGAATGAATTTCCTTGTAACTAAGGGGTCATTTTTAGCATCATTCATTATGTTTAAGCGCTTTAAAATAGAAAATATCATTATTTGTCAATTTTAAGTCGGACCCCTAGACCCCTTTGAAAAGCCTGATGTACTCCCTTTAAACTAAATCAAGGGCCATAACTAAAGAATCTGTTAAAAATTAAAAAAAAACATATTAAAAAAAACAAGAGGTCAATGACCTTGAAGCTCTACTGATTGATTTTGTTTTCAGGAAGAAGTCGCTACAAACTTGTTTTTTGAAAATCTATTTTTAGCAGTGGCGGCCATCTTGAATTTCCGGCCGACCTGAAATTTTGCTAGGATCAATTAGACATCAAGAACAACATTCCTGTGAAGTTTCATGAAAATCCGTCAAGTAGTTTCAGAGGAGTAGTCGCTACAAGTTTTCATTATATAACTCTATGTAAACAAAGATGGCCGCTGACAGCCATGTTTAACATTGAATCAAAATAATGTTCGACTCGGATAACCATCATGTCATGCTGATAATTTTAGAAAAAGTCCCATATCAATATCACTTATAGTTTTCAAGAAGTAGTCGCTACAAACTTATTTTTTTTTAATCTATTTTTAGCTGTGGCGGCCATCTTGAATTTCTGGCCGATCTGAAATTTTGCTAGGATCAATTAGACATCAGGAGCAACATTCCTGTGAAGTTTCATGAAAATCCGTCAAGTAGTTTCAGACGAGTAGTCGCTACAAGTTTTCAATATATAACTCTATGTAAACAAAGATGGCCACTGGCAGCCATGTTTAACGTCGAATCAAAAAAATGTTCGACTCGGATAACCATCATGTCATGCTGATCATTTTAGAAAAAGTCCCATATCAATATCTCTTATAGTTTTCAAGAAGTTGTCGCTACAAACTTATTTGTTAAAAATCTATTTTTAGCCGTGGTGGCCATCTTGAATTTCCGGCTGACCTGAAATTTTGCTAGGATCAATTGTACATCAAGAGCAACATTCCTGTGAAGTTTCATGAAAATCCGTCAAGTAGTTTCAGAGGAGTAGTCGCTACAAGTTTTCATTATATAACTCTATGTAAACAAAGATGGCCGCTGGCAGCCATGTTTAACGTTGAATCAAAACGATTTTCGACAAGGACCAACATCATGTCATCCTGATCATTTTAGAAAAAGTCCCATATTAATATCTCTTATAGTTTTCAAGAAGTAGTCGCTACAAACTTATTTTTTTGAAAATCTATTTTTAGCCGTGGCGGCCATCTTGAATTTCCGGCCGACCGGAAATTTTGCTAGGATCAATTAGACATCAAGAGCAACATTCCTGTGAAGTTTCATGAAAATCCGTCAAGTAGTTTCAGAGGAGTAGTCGCTACAAGTTTTCATTATATAACTCTATGTAAACAAAGATGGCCGCTGGCAGCCATGTTTAACGTCGAATCAAAACGATTTTCGACAAGGACCAACATCATGTCATGCTGATCATTTTAGAAAAAGTCCCATAGCAATATCCCTTAGAGTTTTCAAGAAGTAGTCGCTACAAACTTGTTTTTTAAAAACCTATTTTTAGATTTGGCGGCCATCTTGGATTTCACATCTACATGAATTTTTGCTAGGATCAACTAGACTTCATGGGCAACATTTCTGTAAAGTTTCATGAAAATCCATTCAGTAGTTTCAGAGGAGTAGTCGAAACAAAAAAAAAGTTAACGGACAGACGGACGGACAGACGGACGGACGACGGACACCGCACCACGGCATAAGCTCTGCTGATCTCTGATCAGTAGAGCTAAAAATCAAAAAATCAATAAATAATAATAATAATTTAAACAAGAGGTCAATGACCTTGAAGCTCTACTGATTGATTTTGATTTCAGGAAGTAGTCGCTACAGACTTGTTTTTTGAAAATCTATTTTTAACCGTGGCGGCCATCTTGAATTTCCGGCCGACCTGAAATTTTACTAAGATCAATAAGACATTAAGAGCAACATTCCTGTGAAGTTTCATGAAAATCCGTCAAGTAGTTTCAAAGAAGTAGTCGCTACAAGTTTTCATTATATAACTCTATGTAAACAAAAATGGCCGCTGGCAGCCATGTTTAACGTCAAATCAAAACGATTTTCGACAAGGACCAACATCATGTCATACTGATCATTTTAGAAAAAGTCCCATATCAATATCTCTTATTGTTTTGAAGAAGTAGTCGCTACAAACTTATTTATTTTAAATCTATTTTTAGCTGTGGCGGCCATCCTGAATTTCCGGCCGACCTGAATTTTTTCTAGGATCAACTAGACATCAAGAGCAACATTCCTGTGAAGTTTCATGAACATCTGTCAAGTAGTTTCAGAGGAGTAGTCACTACAAGGTTTTACTATATAACTCTTTGTAACCAAAAATGGCCACTGGCAGCCATGTTTAACGTCCAATCAAAATAATTTTCCACAAGGATCTACATCATGTCATGCTGATCATTTTAGAAAAAGTCCCATATCAATATCACTTATAGTTTTCAAGAAGTAGTCGCTACAAACTTATTTTTTAAAAATCTATTTTTAGCTGTGACGGCCATCTTGAATTTCCGGCCGACCTGAAATTTTTATAGGATCAATTAGACATCAAGAGCAACATTCCTGTAAAGTTTCATGACAATCCGCCAAGTAGTTTCAGAGGAGTAGTCGCTACAAGTTTTTACTATATAACTCTATGTAAACAAAGATGGCCGCTGGCAGCCATGTTTAACGTTGAATCAAAACGATTTTTGACTAGGATCAACATCATGTAATGCTGATCATTTTAGAAAAAGTCCCATATCAATATCACTTATAGTTTTCAAGAAGTAGTCGCTACAAACTTATTTTTTAAAAATCTATTTTTAGCTGTGACGGCCATCTTGAATTTCCGGCCGACCTGAAATTTTTCTAGGATCAATTAGACATCAAGAGCAACATTCCTGTAAAGTTTCATGACAATCCGCCAAGTAGTTTCAGAGAAGAAGTCGCTACAAGTTTTTACTATATAACTCTATGTAAACAAAGATGGCCGCTGGCAGCCATGTTTAACGTTGAATCAAAACGATTTTTGACTAGGATCAACATCATGTCATGCTGATCATTTTAGAAAAAGTCCCATATCAATATCACTTATAGTTTTCAAGAAGAAGTCGCTACAAACTTGTATTTTTAAACTCTATTTTTAGCTTTGGCGGCCATCTTGGATTTCACATCAACATGAATTTTTGCTAGGATCAACTAGACTTTATGGGCAACATTTCTGTAAAGTTTCATGAATATCCATCCAGTAGTTTCAGCTGTGAAGTCGCTACAAATAAAAGTTTACGGACAGACGGACAGACAGACGGACAGACGGACGACGCACCACGGCATAAGCTCTGCTGATCTCTGATCAGTAGAGCTAAAAATATATATATATTTATATAAAAAATAAAAAATTTTTTTATTTTTTTTAAAAAATATTAAAAAAAATAATAACAAGAGGTCAATGACCTTGAAGCTCTACTGATTGATTTTGATTTCAGGAAGTAGTCGCTACAGACTTGTTTTTTGAAAATCTATTTTTAACCGTGGCGGCCATCTTGAATTTCCGGCCGACCTGAAATTTTGCTAAGATCAATAAGACATTGAGAGCAACATTCCTGAAGTTTCATGAAAATCCGTCAGGTAGTTTCAAAGAAGTAGTCGCTACAAGTTTTCATTATATAACTCTATGTAAACAAAGCAGCCATGTTTAAGGTCAAATCAAAACGATTTTCGACAAGGACCAACATCATGTCATACTGATCATTTTAGAAAAAGTCCTTTATCAATATCTCTTATTGTTTTGAAGAAGTAGTCGCTACAAACTTATTTATTTTAAATCTATTTTTAGCTGTGGCGGCCATCTTGAATTTCCGGCCGACCTGAAATTTTTCTAGGATCAACTAGACATCAAGAGCAACATTCCTGTGAAGTTTCATGAACATCCGTCAAGTAGTTTCAGAGGAGTAGTCGCTACAAGTTTTTACTATATAACTCTATGTAACCAAAGATGGCCACTGGCAGCCATGTTTAACGTCGAATCAAAATAATTTTCCACAAGGATCTACATCATGTCATGCTGATCATTTTAGAAAAAGTCCCATATCAATATCACTTATAGTTTTCAAGAAGTAGTCGCTACAAACTTATTTTTTAAAAATCTATTTTTAGCTGTGACGGCCATCTTGAATTTCCAGCCGACCTGAAATTTTTATAGGATCAATTAGACATCAAGAGCAACATTCCTGTAAAGTTTCATGACAATCCGCCAAGTAGTTTCAGAGGAGTAGTCGCTACAAGTTTTTACTATATAACTCTATGTAAACAAAGA
Source organism: Cyrtodaria siliqua (assembly GCA_037043455.1). NCBI lineage: Eukaryota > Metazoa > Mollusca > Bivalvia > Adapedonta > Hiatellidae > Cyrtodaria > Cyrtodaria siliqua. The sequence goes on along the minus strand of JAWPHD010002591.1, from coordinate 117,775 downwards.
TGGCCGCTGGCAGCCATGTTTAACGTTGAATCAAAACGATTTTTGACTAGGATCAACATCATGTAATGCTGATCATTTTAGAAAAAGTCCCATATCAATATCACTTATAGTTTTCAAGAAGTAGTCGCTACAAACTTATTTTTTAAAAATCTATTTTTAGCTGTGACGGCCATCTTGAATTTCCGGCCGACCTGAAATTTTTCTAGGATCAATTAGACATCAAGAGCAACATTCCTGTAAAGTTTCATGACAATCCGCCAAGTAGTTTCAGAGAAGAAGTCGCTACAAGTTTTTACTATATAACTCTATGTAAACAAAGATGGCCGCTGGCAGCCATGTTTAACGTTGAATCAAAACGATTTTTGACTAGGATCAACATCATGTCATGCTGATCATTTTAGAAAAAGTCCCATATCAATATCACTTATAGTTTTCAAGAAGAAGTCGCTACAAACTTGTATTTTTAAACTCTATTTTTAGCTTTGGCGGCCATCTTGGATTTCACATCAACATGAATTTTTGCTAGGATCAACTAGACTTTATGGGCAACATTTCTGTAAAGATTCATGAATATCCATCCAGTAGTTTCAGCTGTGAAGTCGCTACAAATAAAAGTTTACGGACAGACGGACAGACGGACAGACAGACGGACAGACGGACAGACGGACGACGGACGCCGCACCACGGCATAAGCTCTGCTGATCTCTGATCAGTAGAGCTAAAAATATATATATATTTATATAAAAAATAAAAAATTTTTTTATTTTTTTTAAAAAATATTAAAAAAAATAATAACAAGAGGTCAATGACCTTGAAGCTCTACTGATTGATTTTGATTTCAGGAAGTAGTCGCTACAGACTTGTTTTTTGAAAATCTATTTTTAACCGTGGCGGCCATCTTGAATTTCCGGCCGACCTGAAATTTTGCTAAGATCAATAAGACATTGAGAGCAACATTCCTGAAGTTTCATGAAAATCCGTCAGGTAGTTTCAAAGAAGTAGTCGCTACAAGTTTTCATTATATAACTCTATGTAAACAAAGCAGCCATGTTTAAGGTCAAATCAAAACGATTTTCGACAAGGACCAACATCATGTCATACTGATCATTTTAGAAAAAGTCCTTTATCAATATCTCTTATTGTTTTGAAGAAGTAGTCGCTACAAACTTATTTATTTTAAATCTATTTTTAGCTGTGGCGGCCATCTTGAATTTCAGGCCGACCTGAAATTTTTCTAGGATCAACTAGACATCAAGAGCAACATTCCTGTGAAGTTTCATGAACATCCGTCAAGTAGTTTCAGAGGAGTAGTCGCTACAAGTTTTTACTATATAACTCTATGTAACCAAAGATGGCCACTGGCAGCCATGTTTAACGTCGAATCAAAATAATTTTCCACAAGGATCTACATCATGTCATGCTGATCATTTTAGAAAAAGTCCCATATCAATATTACTTATAGTTTTCAAGAAGTAGTCGCTACAAACTTATTTTTTAAAAATCTATTTTTAGCTGTGACGGCCATCTTGAATTTCCGGCTGACCTGAAATTTTGATAGGATCAATTAGACATCAAGAGCAACAATCCTGTAAAGTTTCATGACAATCCGCCAAGTAGTTTCAAAATAGTAGTCGCTACAAGTTTTACTATATAACTCTATGTAAACAAAGATGGCCGCTGGCAGCCATGTTTAACGTTGAATCAAAACGATTTTTGACTAGGATCAACATCATGTAATGCTGATCATTTTAGAAAAAGTCCCATATCAATATCACTTATAGTTTTCAAGAAGTAGTCGCTACAAACTTCTTTTTTAAAAATCTATTTTTAGCTGTGACGGCCATCTTGAATTTCCGGCCGACCTGAAATTTTTCTAGGATCAATTAGACATCAAGAGCAACATTCCTGTAAAGTTTTATGACAATCCGCCAAGTAGTTTCAGAGAAGTAGTCGCTACAAGTTTTTACTATATAACTCTATGTAAACAAAGATGGCCGCTGGCAGCCATGTTTAACGTTGAATCAAAACGATTTTTGACTAGGATCAACATCATGTAATGCTGATCATTTTAGAAAAAGTCCCATATCAATATCACTTATAGTTTTCAAGAAGTAGTCGCTACAAACTTATTTTTTAAAAATCTATTTTTAGCTGTGACGGCCATCTTGAATTTCCGGCCGACCTGAAATTTTTCTAGGATCAATTAGACATCAAGAGCAACATTCCTGTAAAGTTTCATGACAATCCGCCAAGTAGTTTCAGAGAAGAAGTCGCTACAAGTTTTTACTATATAACTCTATGTAAACAAAGATGGCCGCTGGCAGCCATGTTTAACGTTGAATCAAAACGATTTTTGACTAGGATCAACATCATGTCATGCTGATCATTTTAGAAAAAGTCCCATATCAATATCACTTATAGTTTTCAAGAAGAAGTCGCTACAAACTTGTATTTTAAAACTCTATTTTTAGCTTTGGCGGCCATCTTGGATTTCACATCAACATGAATTTTTGCTAGGATCAACTAGACTTTATGGGCAACATTTCTGTAAAGTTTCATGAATATCCATCCAGTAGTTTCAGCTGTGAAGTCGCTACAAATAAAAGTTTACGGACAGACGGACAGACGGACAGACAGACGGACAGACGGACGACGGACGCCGCACCACGGCATAAGCTCTGCTGATCTCTGATCAGTAGAGCTAAAAATAAATTAAAACAAGAGGTCAATGACCTTGAAGCTCTACTGATTGATTTTGATTTCAGGAAGTAGTCGCTACAGACTTGTTTTTTGAAAAATTATTTTTAGCCGTGGCAGCCATCTTGAATTTCCGGCCGACCTGAAATTTTGCTAGGATCAATTAGACATCAAGAGCAACATTCCTGTGAAGTTTCATGAAAATCCGTCAAGTAGTTTCAGAGGAGTAGTCGCTACAAGTTTTCATCATATAACTCTATGTAAACAAAGATGGCCACTGGCAGCCATGTTTAACGTCAAATCAAAATAATGGTTGACTCTGATAAGCATCATGTCATGCTGATCATTTTACAAAAAGTCCCATATCAATATCACTTATAGTTTTCAAGACGTAGTCCCTTCAAACTTCTTTTTTAAAAATCTATTTTCAGCTGTGGTGGCCATCTTGAATTTCTTGCAGACCTGAAACTTTGCTAGGATCAATTAGACATTAAGAGCAACATTCCTGTAAAGTTTCATGAAAACCCGCCATGTAGTTTCAAAGGAGTAGTCGCTACAAGTTTTTACTATATAACTTTATGTAAACAAAGATGGCCGCTGGCAGCCATGTTTAACGTTGAATCAAAACAATTTTTGACAAGGACCAACATCATATCATGCTGATCATTTCAGAAAAAGTCCCATATCAATATCACTAATAGTTTTCAAGAAGTAGTCGCTACAAACTTGAATTTTGAAAAATTATTTTAAGCCTGGGCGGCCATCTTGAATTTCCGGCCGACCTGAAATTTTGCTAGGATCAATTAGACATCAAGAGCAACATTCCTGTGAAGTTTCATGAAAATCCGTCAAGTAGTTTCAGAGGAGTAGTCGCTACAAGTTTTCATTATATAACTCTATGTAAACAAAGATGGCCGCTGGCAGCCATGTTTAATGTCGAATCAAAACAATTTTCGACAAGGACCAACATCATGTCATGTTGATCATTTTAGAAAAAGTCCCATATCAATATCACTTATAGTTTTCAAGAAGAAGTCGCTACAAACTTGTTTTTTAAAAACCTATTTTTAGATCTGGCGGCCATCTTGGATTTCACATCAACATGAATTTTTGCTAGGATCAACTAGACTTCATGGGCAATATTTCTGTAAAGTTTCATGAAAATCCATTCAGTAGTTTCAGAGGAGTAGTCGCTACAAAAAAAAGTTTACGGACAGACAGACGGACGGACAGACAGACGGACGACGGACGCCGCACCACGGCATAAGCTCTGCTGATCTCTGATCAGTAGAGCTAAAAATATATATATTTAAAATAAAATAAAAAAAATAATAATATAAAAATAGTCATAAAATCTGGTAAAGTTTGGCAAAGATCAGATGCAAAATGAAGGCCCTATCGTATGACGAGGCAAATTATAGCATTTTTTACAAAATCAAGGGTCATAACTCCGCTGTTACTGGTCCGATCTGGCTGGTTTTCAAACATGACCAAGCTTTTATAGACATTAACAATCTGATACAGATTGGTAAAGATCGGATGAAAAATGAAGGTCCTATAGTCTAACGAATCAAAATACAGCATTTTTAACTAAATCAAGGGCCATTTCTCCGCTGTTACTAGTCCGATATGGCTGGTTTTCGAACTTGTCCGAGCCTTCATTGATATTAACCATCTGATAAAGTTTGGTAAAGATCGGATGAACAATGAAGCTCCTATAGTCTAACGAGGCAAAATACAGCATTTTTAACTAAATCAAGGGCCATTTCTCCGCTGTTATTAGTCCGATATGGCTGGTTTTCGAACTTGTTCGAGCATTCAATGACATTAACAATCTGATAAAGATTGGTAAAGATTGGATGAACAATGAAGCCCCTATCGTCTTAACAATGCAAAATATAGTATTTTTAACTAAAACAAGGGCCACAACTCCGCTGTTACTAGTCCGATCTGGCTGGTTTTCGAACTTGTCCGAGCTTTCATTGATAATAACAATGTGGTAAAGTTTGGTAAAGATAGGATGTAAAATAAAGGCCCTATCGTCTTAACGAGGCAAAATTTAGCAATATAGCATTTTTAACTAAATCAAGGGCCATAACTCCGCTGTTACTTGTCCGATCTGGCTGGTTTTCAAACTCATCCGAGCTTTTATTGATATTAACAACCTGTTAAAGTTTGGTAAAGATCGGATGAAAAATGAAGGCCTAATCGTCTCAACGAGACAAAAGTTAACAACAGACGACGGACGACGGACGACGGACAACTCGGCATCCCATAAGCTCTGCTTATCCGTGGACAAGAAATCCGTGGATTCAAATGTCTCGCCTAACGGGGACTGGACTTAAAAATAAAACGGTCAATGATGCTTAAAATTAGGTTGTAAACATTTTATTAACTAAAAACAATGGAGTTTGACATTTGCTGAGATGACATTTAAGTGCATTTGTTTAACAATAAAATGCCAAAAACAAGGCCTGTGGATGCTCTAAGGGCTAAAACGGCTGTTACATCAATGGTTGTCGACATAAAATTCCCATCAGTAGTTTTTTTAAAACATTGCAAAAACAACAGGGAAAGGATATAAAATAAAAAATAAAAAAAAAATAAAAAAATATATATATTAAAAAAAATAAACACAAAAAACACACTAATAACAAGAGGCCCAAGAGGGCCTGTAGACGCTCTTCTGGCTAACACGGCTCTTATAACATCAATGAAGCGACTGACTGCCATTTAAGTTTTTTTGAAAGTTTCGGGCAAAAAACAGCTTTTTAACTTTATCATGGGCCATAATTAAAGAATCTGGTAAAGTTTGGTAAAGATCAGATGAAAAATGAAGGCCCTACCATATAAACGAGGCAAAATATATATAAAAAATAATAATAAAAAAAAAAAAAAAAAAATATATAGAATAATAATAATCAAAAATTTTTTTTTTTAAAAAATGAATCAATTAAAAAAAAAAAAAAAAAAATAATAATAATAAAAAAAAATTCAATCAATTAAAAACAAAAACAAATTAAAAATAAAACAAGAGGCCCAAGAGGGCCTGTGGACGCTCTACTGGCTAACACGGCTCTTATAACATCAATGAAGCGACTGACTGCCATTTAAGTTTTTTTGAAAGTTTCGGACAAAAAACAGCTTTTTAACTTTATCATGGGCCATAATTAAAGAATCTGGTAAAGTTTGGTAAAGATCAGATGAAAAATGAAGGCCCTACCATATAAACGAGGCAAAATATATATAAAAAATAATAATAATAAAAAAAAAATAAAAAAAATATAGAATAATAATAATCAAAAAAATAAATTCAAAACAAGAGGTCAATGACCTTGAAGCTCTACTGATTGATTTTGATTTCAGGAAGTAGTGACTACAAACTTGATTTTTGAAAATCTATTTTTAGCCGTGGCGGCCATCATGAATATCCGGCCGACCTGAAATTTTGCTGGGATCAATTAGACATCAAGAGCAACATTTATGTGAAGTTTCATGAAAATCCGTCAAGTACTTTCAGAGGAGTAGTCGCTACAAGTTTTCATTATATAACTCTATGTAAACAAAGATGGCCACTGGCAGCCATGTTTAACGTCGAATCAAAATAATGTTCAACTCGGATAACCATCATGTCGTGCTGATCATTTTAGAAAAAGTCCCATAACAATATCTCTTAAAGTTTTCAAGAAGTCGTCGCTACAATCTTATTTTTTTTAAATCTATTTTTAGCCGTGGCGGCCATTTTGATTTTCCGGCCGACCTGAAATTTTGCTAGGATCAATAAGACATCAAGAGCAACATTCCTGTGAAGTTTTATGAAAATCCGTAAAGTAGTTTCAGAGGAGTAGTCGCTACAAGTTTTCATTATATAACTCTATGTAAACAAAGATGGCCACTGGCAGCCATGTTTAATGTCGAATCAAAATAATGTTCAACTCGGATAACCATCATGGCATGCTGATCATTTTAGAAAAAGTCCCATATCAATATCTCTTATAGTTTTCAAGAAGTAGTCGCTACAAACTTATTTTTAAAATCTATTTTTAGCCGTGGCGGCCATCTTGAATTTCCGGCCGACCTGAAATTTTGCTAGGATCAATAAGACATCAAGAGCAACATTCGTGTGAAGTTTCATGAAATCCGTCAAGTAGTTTCAGAGGAGTAGTCGCTACAAGTTTTCATTATATAACTCTATGTAAACAAAGATGGCCGCTGGCAGCCATGTTTAACGTTGAATCAAAACGATTTTCGACAAGGACCAACATCATGTCTTTAGAAAAAGTCCCATATCAATATCACTTATTGTTTTCAAGAAGTAGTCGCTACAAACTTGTATTTTGAAAATCTATTTTTAGCCATGGCGGCCATCTTGAATTTCCACCGACCTGAAATTTTGCTAGGATCAATTAGACATCAAGAGCAACATTTCTGTGGAAGTTTCATGAAAATCCGTCAAGTAGTTTCAGAGGAGTAGTCGCTACAAGTTTTCATTATATAACTCTATGTAAACAAAGATGGCCACTGGCAGCCATGTTTAATGTCGAACCAAAATAATGTTCGACTCGGATAACCATCATGTCATGCTGATCATTTTAGAAAAAGTCCAATATCAATATCACTTATAGTTTTTCAAGAAGTAGTCGCTACAAACTTATTTTTTAAAAATATATTTTTAACTGTGGAGGCCATCTTGAATTTCTGGCCGATCTGAAATTTTTGATAGGATCAATTAGACATTAAGAGCAACATTCCTGTAAGTTTCATGAAAATACGCCAAGTAGTTTCAGAGGAGTAGTCGCTACAAGTTTTTACTATATAACTCTATGTAAACAAAGATGGCCGCTGGCAGCCACGTTTAAAGTCGAATCAAAACGATTTTTGATAAGGACCAACATCATGTCATGCTGATCATTTTAGAAAAAGTCCCATATCAATATCACTTATAGTTTCAAGAAGTAGTCCGCTACAAACTTGTATTTTGAAAATTTATTTTTAGCCGTGGCGGCCATTTTGAATTTCCGGCCTACCTGAAATTTTGCTAGGATCATTTAGACATGAAGAGCAACATTCCTGTGAAGTTTCATGAAATCCGCCAAGTAGTTTCAGAGGAGTAATCGCTACAAGTTTTTTACTATATCTATATCTATTTTTAGCTTTGGCGGCCATCTTGGATTTCACATCAACATGAATTTTTGCTAGGATCAACTAGACTTCATGGCAACATTTCTGTAAAGTTTTATGAATATCCATCCAGTTGTTTTAGAGGAGTAGTCGCTACAAATAAAAGTTAACGGACGGACGGACAGACGGACGGACGGACGGACGGACGGACGGACGACGGACGCCGCACCACGGCATAAGCTCTGCTGATCTCTGATTTAGTAGAGCTAAAAATGAATCAATTAAAAAAATAATAATAATAATAATAATAAAAAAAAAAATTCAATCAATTAAAAAATAAAAAATAAAAAAATAAAACAAGAGGCCCAAGAGGCCTGTGGACGCTCTACTGGCTAACATGGCTCTTATAACATCAATGAAGTTAGTGACTGTCATTTACGTTTTTTTTTGGAAGTTTCGGGCAAAAAACAGCTTTTGAACTAAATCAAGGGCCAGAACTAAAGAATCTGTTAAAGTTCGGTAAAGATCAGATGAAAAATGAAGGCCTACCGTATTAACAAGGCAAAATATAGCATTTTTAACTAAATCAAGAGCCATAATTCCTCTGTTACTGGTCCGACTGGTCCAACATAGAGCTAAAAAAAAAAAAAGTAAAATAAATAAAAAAAAAAAAAAAAAAAAAAAAGCAAAATTAAAAAAAATATATAAAAAAATAAATAAAAAAATTCAATTAAAAAAAAAAAAATCATTAAAAAATTAAAACAAAAAATATAAATAAAAATTGAAACAAGAGGCCCAAGAGGGCCTGTGGACGCTCTACTGGCTAAAGATAAAGTTTATGCACAAGGGGCCATAACTTTTTCAATATCGTTCAACCAGAACATGGTGATGACATACTCATAGGCAACTAGGCTTGGTACTGATTGTCCCTGACAAGTTTCTTTGAAATCCAGCCAGAGGTTCAGGAGAACTAGTCTGTACAAAGTTAGTGTATTAAAAACTTTTAAGGGGCCATAACTCTGCCAAAATCATTCAACCAGAACACGGCAATGATAGGTGCAACTAGGCTTGGTCATCCCCATCAAGATTCGTTGAAATCCAATAAGGAGTTCAGAACAGACTAATCTGGTTTCTCTATTAAAACCTTTAAAGGGCCATAACTCTGGCAAAATCATTCAACCCGAATATGGCGATGATATGCAAAACTAGGCTTGATACTGATCATCCTTGTCAAGTTTCGTTAAAATCCAGCCAGGGGTTTCAGGAAACTAGCCCGGAAAATGTTTGTGTATCAAAAACCTTTAAAGGGCCATAACTCCACCAAAAATCTGTTAACCGGAATGCGACGATGATATGCACAACTAAGCTTGGTGCTGATCATCGCTGTAAAGTTTCGTTGAAATGTGGGGAGTCGTTCAGGAGAATAGTCCAGACAAAGTTTGTGTATTAAAACCTTTAAAGGGCCATAACTCTGGCAAAATTCCTTCAACCGGAACACGGCAAAGATTTGCACAACTAGACCTGGAACTGATCATCCCTAAAAAGTTTTGTTTAAATCCGGCCAGGGTTCAGGAATACTAGTCAGGACAAAGTTTGTTTATTAAAACCTTTAAAGGGACATAACTCCGCCAAAATCATTCAACTGGAATGCAGTGACGATATGTACAACTAGGCTTGGTACTGATCATCCTTGAAAAATTTCAATGAAATTTGGCCAAATGAAGGCCCTTCCTTCTTAATGAGGCCAAAATATAGCATATTTCAGAAAATAAAATCAAGGGCCATAACTCCGGTGTAAATGGTCTAATCTGGCTGGTTTTCAAAACTTGTCGGAGCTTTCATTGATAGTAACAATCTGGTAAAGTTTGTAAAGATCGGATGAAAAATGAAGACCCTATCGTATTAACAAGGCAAAATATAGCATTTTTAACTAAAATCAAGGGCCACAATTCCACTGTTACTAGTCCGATCTGACTGGTTTTCGAACTTGTCTGAGCTTTCATTGATATTAACAAGATGGTAAAGTTTGGTAAAGATCGGATGAACAATGAAGCCCCTATCGTCCTTAACGAGGCAAAATATAGCATTTTGAACTAAATCAAGGGCCATAACTCCGCTGTTACTAGTCCAATATGAAATGGTTTTCAAACTTGTCCGAGCTTTCATTGATATTAACAATCTAATAAAATTTGGTAAAGATCGGATGAACAATGAAGCCCCTATCGTCTTAACGAGGCAAAAAGATAGGATGAAAAATGAAGGCCCTATTATCTTAACGAGGCAAAATATAGCATTTTGAACTAAATCAAGGGCCATAACTCCACCGATACTGTTTCGATCTGGCTGGTTTTCGAACTTGTCCAAGCTTTTATTGATAGTAACGATCTGGTAAAGTTTGGTAAAGATCGAGTGAAAGATAAAGGCCCTATTGTCTTAACCAGGCAAACCTTAGCATTTTTAACTAAATCAAGGGCCATAACTCCGCCAATACTGGTCCAATCTGGCTGGTTTTCTAACTTGTCCGAGCTTTCATTGATATTAACAAGATGGTCAAGTTTGGTAATAGATCGGATGAACAATGAAGCCCCTATCGTCTTAACGAGGCAAAATGTAGCATTTTGAACTAAATCAAGGGCCATAACTCCGCTGTTACTAGTCCAATATGAAATGGTTTTTCAAACTTGTCCGAGCTTTCATTGATATTAACAATCTAATAAAATTTGGTAAAGATCGGACGAACAATGAAGCCCTATCGTCTTAACGAGGCAAAATATAGCATTTTTAACTAAATCAAGGGCAATAACTCCGCTGTTAATAGTCCGATTTAGCTGGTTTTCGAACGTGTCCGAACTTTCATTGATATTAACAATCTGTGCAAGTTTGGTAAAGATCAATATTAAATGAAGGTGCTAGAGTGTTCACAGGGCTTATATGGCATTTTTCAGCAAAACAAGGGCCATAACTCCGTTGAAATTATTTCGATCTTGCCGGTTTTCGAACTTGTTTGAGCTTTTATTGACATAAAGACACTGGCAAAGTTAAGTAAAGATCCGATTAATATTGAAGGCCCTAGAGTGTTCACAAGGCAGAAAATAGCATTTTTCAGACAAAACTACTGATCTGATTTAGCTGGTTTTCGAACTTGTTCGAGCTTTCATTGATATTAACAATCTGTGCAAGTTTGGTAAAGATCAAATAATAAATGAAGGTGCTAGAGTGTTCACAAGGCAGAAAATAGCATTTTTCAGAAAAAACAAGGGCCACAACTCTGGTGTTACCGACTCAATTCAGCTGATTTTCGAACTTGTCCAAGCTATAATTGGTATTAACAATCTGTGCAAGTTTGGTAACAATTAAATAATAAACGAAGGTGCTAGAGCGTTCACAAGACAGAAAATAGCAATTTTCAGAAAAAACAAGAGGCCCAAGAGGGCCTGTGGACGCTCTACTGGCTCAAGATAAAGTTTATGTATAAGGGGCCAAAAATCATTCAACAGAACATGGCAATGATAGGTGCAACTAGGTTTAGTACTGATCATTCTCGCCAAGATTCGCTGAAATCTGGCAAAGAGTTCAGAAGAGACTAATCTGGACAAAGTTTGTGTATTAAAACATTTAAAGGGTCACAACTCTGCCAAAAATCATTCAACCGAATATGGCGATGATATGCACAACTAGGCTTGATACTGATCATCCTTGTCAAGTTTCGTCTATATCCAGGAGAACTAGCCCGGAAAAAATTGGGGTATCAAATTTTTTTAAAGGGCCATAACTCTACCAAATATCTGTAAACCTGGAACGTGACGACGACATGCACAACTAGGCTTGGTGCTGATCATCCCTGCAAAGTTTCATTGAAATCTGGCGAGGGGTTCAGGAGAAGTAGATCAAACAAAGTGTGTGTATTAAAACCTTTAAAGGGCCATAATTCTGCCAAAAAAATCATTCAACTGGAATATGGCAATGACTTGCACAACTAGACATGGAATTGATCATCCCTAAAAAGCTTCGTTTAAATCCGGCCAGGGGTTTAAAAGAACTAGTCAGAACAAAGTTTGTGTATTAAAACCTTTAAAGGGCTATAACTCCGCCTAAATCATTCAACTGGAACACGGTGACTATGTACAACTAGGCTTGGTACTGATCTTCCCTGCAAAGTTTCAATGAAATCCGGCCAAATGAAGGCCCTTTCGTCTTAATGAGGCCAAGATTTAGCATATTTTAGAAATCAAGGGCCATGACTCCTATGTAAATGGTCCAATCTGGATGGTTTTCAAACTTGTCCAAGCTTTCATTGATATTAACAATCTGGTAAAGTTCTTAAGATCGAATGAAAGATCAAGGCCCTATCGTCTTGAGTCAAAATATAGCATTTTTAACTAAATCAAGGGCCATTATTCCGCTGTTAATGGTCCGATCTAGCTGGTTTTCGAACTTGTCCGAGCTTTTATTTATATAAAACAATAATGGTAAAGTTTGGTAAAGATTGATGAAAGATGAAGGCCCTATTGTCTTAATGAGGCAAAAATATAGCATTTTTAACTAAATCAAGGGCATCAACTCCGCTGTTAATGGTCCGTTCTAACTGTTTTTTGAACTTGTCCGAGCTTTCATTGATATTAACAATTTGTGCAAGTTTGCTAAAGATCAAATAATAAATGAAGGTGCTAGAGTGTTCACAAGGCTTAATATGGCATTTTTCAGCAAAACAAGGGCCATAACTCCGGTGAAATTATTTCGATCTTGCCGTTTTCGAACTTGTCCGAGCTTTCATTGATATAAAGACACTGGCAAAGTCAAGTAAAGGTCCAATTAATATGAAGGCCCCTAGAGTGTTCACAAGGCAGAAAATAGCATTTTTCAGAAAAAACAAGGGCCATAACTCCGGTGTTACTGATCCGATTTAGCTGGTTTTCGAACATATTTGAGCTTTCATTGTTATTAACAATCTGTGCAAGTTTGGTAAAGATCAAATAATAAATGAATGTGCTAGAGTGTTCACCAGGCAGAAAATGGCTTTTTTAGAAAAAACAAGGGCCATAACTCTCGTGTTACCGACCCAATTTGGCTGATTTTCGAACTTGTCCAAGCTATCATTGATATTAACAATCTGTGCAAGTTTGGTAACGATCAAATAATAAATGAAGGTGTTAGAGCGTTCACAAGGCAGAAAATAGCAATTTTCAGAAAAAACAAGGGCCATAACTCTGGCGTTACTGATCTGATTTGGCTGGTTTTCGAACTTGTCCGAGCTTACATTGATATTAACAATCTGTGCAAGTTTGGTAAAGATCAAATAATAAATGAAGGTGCTAGAGTGTTCACAAGGCTTAATATGGCATTTTTCAGCAAAACAAGGGCCATAACTCCGGTGAAATTTATCCGATCCGGCTGGTTTTCTAATTTGTCCGAGCTTTCATTGATATAAAGACACTGGTAAAGTTTCGTAAAGATTCGATTAATAATGAAGGCCCTAGAGTGTTCACAAGGCAAAAGTTAACAGACGGACGACGGACGGACGGACGACGGACGACGGACAACTCACCATCACATAAGCTCTGCTGGCCTTCGGCCAGTAGAGCTAACAAGGGCCATAACTTCGGTGTAACTGATCCGATTTGGCTGGTTTTCGAACTTGTCCGAGCTTTCATTGATATTAACAATCTGTGCAAGTTTGGTAAAGATAAAATAATAAATGAAGGTGCTAGAGTGGTCACAAGGCCTAATACGGCATTTTTCAGCAAAACAAGGGCCATAACTCCGGTTAAATTATTCCGATCTGGCTGGTTTTCGAACTTGTCCGAGCTTTCATTGATATTAACAACCTGTTAACGTTTGGTAAAGATCGGATGAAAAATGAAGGCCCTAGAGTTGTCACAAGACAAAAGTTAACAACGGACGGACGACGGACGACGGACGCCTCGCCATCCCTAAAAAAGAAATTGAAAAAAAAAAAATTCAATTAAAAAATTAAAAAAAAAAAATTAAAGAAAAGAAAAGAAAAAGAAATTAATAATTTAAAAAAAATCCGCTGTTACTGGTCCGATATGGCTGTTTTTCGAACTTGTTCGAGCTTTCAACGACATTAACAATCTGATAAAGTTTGGTAAAGATCAGATGAACAATGAAGCACCTATCGTGTTTACGAGGCAAAATATAGCATTTATAACTAAATGAAGGGCATAACTCCACTGTTACTATTCCGATATGGCTGGTTTTCGAACTTGTCCGAGCTTTCAATGAAATTAACAATCTGATAAAGTTTGATAAAGATCGGATGAGCAATGAAGCCCCTAGCGTCTTAACGAGGCAACATATAGCATTTTTAACTAAATCAAGGGCCATAACTCCGCTGTTACTAGTCCGATATGGCTGGTTTTCGAACTTGTCCGAGCTTTCATTGATATTAACAATGTGGTAAAGTTTGGTAAAGATAGGATGAAAAACGAAGGCCCTATCATCTTAATGAGGCAAAATATAGCAATATAGCATTTTTAACTAAATCAAGGACAGTAACTCTGGTGTTACTGGTCCGATCTGGCTGCTTTTCGAACTTGTCCGAGCTTTCATTGATATTAACAATGTGGTAAAGTGTGGTAAAGATAGGTTGAAAAATGAAGGCCCTATCGTCTTAACGAGGCAAAATATAGCAATATAGCATTTTTAACTAAATCAAGTGCCATAACTCCGCTAATACTTGGCCAATCTCATCCGAGCTTTCATTGATATTAACAACCTCTTAAAGTTTGGTAAAGAATGGATGAAAAATGAAGGCCCTATCGTCTTAACAAGACAAAAGTTAACAACGGACGACGCACGGACGACGGACAACTCGGCATCCCATAAGCTCTGCTGGCCGAATCTGCTGGCCTTCGGCCAGTAGAGCTAAAAATAAGAAAATTTAAAAATAAATAAAAATAATAACGTAAAAAAGAAAGTCATAAAATCTGCTAAAGTTTGGCAAAGATCAGATGCAAAATGAAGGCCCTATCGTCTTAACGAGGCAAATTATAGCATTTTTAACAAAATCAAGGGCCATAATTCCGCTGTTTATGGTTCGATCTGGCTGGTTTTCAAACTTGATCAAGCTTTCATAGACATTAACAATCTGATAAAGTTTGGTAAATATCGGATGAAAAATGAAGGACCTAACGTCAAGGGCCATAACTCCGCTTTTACTAATCCGATATGGCTGGTTTTCGAACTTGTCCGAGCTTTCATTGATATTAACAATCTGATAAAGATTGGTAAAGATCGGATCAACAATGAAGCCCCTGTCGTCTTAACGAGGCAAAATATAGCATTTTTAACTAAATCAAGGACCATAACTCTGCTGTTACTGTTCCGATCTGGCTGGTTTTCGAACTTGTCTGAGCTTTCATTGATATTAACAATGTGGTAAAGTTTGGTAAAGATAGGATGAAAAATGAAGACCCTATCGTCTGAACCAGGCAAAATATAGCAATGTAGCATTTTTAACTAAATCAAGGCCATAACTCCGCTGTTACGTGTCAAATCTGGCTGGTTTTCGAACTCATCCGAACTTTCATTGATATTAACAACCTGTTAAAGTTTGGTAAAGATCGGATGAAAAATGAAGGCCCTATCGTCTTAACGAGGCAAAATATAGCAATTTAGCATTTTTAACTAACTCAAGGGCCATAACTCCGCTGTTACTTGTCCGATTTGGCTGGTTTTCGAACTCATCCGAGCTTTCATTGATATTAACAACCTGTTAAAGTTTGGTAAAGATCGGATGAAAAATGAAGGCCCTATCGTCTTAACGAGACAAAAGTTAACGACGGACGGACAACTCGACATCCCACAAGCTCTTCCCTTCGGCCAGTAGAGCTAATAAAAACAAAAAAGGCAAACCATCTGGTAAAGTTTGGTAAAGATCAGATGAAAAAATATAGCCCTATATCCAGTGCTTGACACAGGAGCCGAAAATTTTTGCTTGGGCCAGTAGAAATTTGGACCCACTGGCCCAAATTGAATGTTGGTGGCCCAATTTTTTTTGAATTGTAAAATAATAAATAGACAAATAAAGCATAAATTATGTTTTCATTCAACTGTTTATTGTCTCAAATTCCAGTTTACAGTTGCTGCCACGCGGATTACGAATAATCACACTCTAAGCGGCGATTTTATCTCAACGCGGACACACTGATTTTTTCCCCGCGATCGGCGGACAGTCCACTCAACGCGGGGACAATAACTTTTGACCACCGCGACACAATCACCGTGATCCGTTTTGATTCGCACACGCTTTACCCGGTGTGAAATCGCAGGCCATCGCCGCGATTCACCTTCAGTACCAATGTACAATTTTGCAGTCAATTTAATGCATTATTATTCAATAACTATTAAAAAATCGAAGCAGAAGACAATTTTATTTTTGTTTTCGGAAAATTCAAATGCCCGGATAATGTATTCACGATAGTTATATGGCGGTTCCTATTACCGACTTTGCGGTGACTGAACATAAAATTCAATTAGTAGTTCTTATACTGGAAATTAGAATTATATTTTTAATTAATCGTTATTTGCAACACATTTTACTATTCTGCTGTTGATTATTAATACATTGATGGGTTCTTTAGTCAGAAATAATCCATACAAATTGTAAAGAATTCCGGGTCATAAACCCGTTATTAGTGCCGACTTGCTAATAGGTACACACATCGCAAAGGATTGTGGGTAGCCAATTTATGTCCGGTGAAGAGAAATGAACTTTTGGACAACAAAAACGAAAAACAAGAGGCCCAAGAGGGCCTGTGGACGCTCTACTGGCTCAAGATAAAGTTTATGTATAAGGGGCCATAAGTATTTCAAAAATCATTCAACCAGAACATGGCAACGACAGGTGCAACTAGGCTTAGTACTGATCATCCTCGCCAAGATTCGCTGAAATCTGGCAAAGAGTTCAGAAGAGACTAATCTGGACAAAGTTTGTGTATTAAAACATTTAAAGGGTCACAACTCTGCCAAAAATCATTCAACCGAAATATGGCGATGATATGCACTACTAGGCTTTATACTGATCATCCTTGTCAAGTTTCGTCTGTATCCAGCCAGGGGTTCAGGAGAACTAGCCCAGAAAAAAATTGTGGTATCAAAATCCTTTAAAGGGCCATAACTCTGCCAAATATCTGTAAACCGAAACATGACGATGACATGCACAACTAGGCTTGGTGCTGATCATCCCTGCAAATTTTCATTGAAATCTGGCGAGGGGTTCAGGAGAAGTAGATCAGAACAAAGTTTGTGTATTAAAACCTTTAAAGGGCCATAACTCCGCCAAAAATCATTCAACCTGGAACACGGCGATGATTTGCACAACTAGACATAGAATTGATCATCCCTAAAAAATTTCGTTTAATACGGCCAGGGGTTCAAGAGACCTAGTCAGAACAAAGTTTGTGTATTAAAACCTTTAAAGGGCTAAAACTCCACCAAAATCATTCAACTGGAACACGATGACTATGTACAACTAGGCTTGGTACTGATCATCCCTGCAAAGTTTCAATGAAATCCGGCCAAATGAAGGCCCTTTCGTCTTAATCAGGCCAAGATATAGCATATTTCAGAAAATCAAGGGCCATGACTCCGATGTAAATGGTCCAATCTGGATGTTTTTCAAACTTGACCGAGCTGTCATTGATATTAACAATCTGGTAAAGTTTCATAAAGATCGCATGAAAAATGAAGGCCCTATCGTCTTAACGAGGCAAAGTATAGCATTTTTAACTAAATCAAGGGCCATAACTCATCTGTTACTGGTCCGATCTGGCTGATTTTCGAAATTGTCTGAGCTGTCATTGATATAAACAATCAGGTAAAGTTTTGTAAAGATCAGATGAAAGATGATGCCCTATCGAATTAACGAGGCAAAATATAGCAATTTCAAACTAAATCAAGGGCCATAACTCATCTGTTACTGGTCCAATCTGGCTGTTTTTCGAAACTGTCTGAGCTGTCATTGATATAAACAATCAGGTAAAATTTTATAAAGATCAGATGAAAGTTGAAGGCCCTATTGAATTAACGAGGCAAAATATAGCATTTTTAACTAAATCAAGGGCCATAACTCCGCTGTAACTGGTCAGATCTGGCTGATCTTCGAAATGTCCAAGCTTTCATTTATATAAACAATCTGGTAAAGTTTGGTAAAGATCGAATAAAAGATAAAGGCCCTATCGTCTTAACGAGGCAAATATAGCATTTTTAACTAAATCAAGGGCCATAACTCCGCTGTTAATGGCCACGGCCTGCTAGTTTTCGAACTTGTCCTAGCTCTCAATTATATAAACAATCTGGTAAAGTTTGGTAACGATTGGATGAAAGATGAAGGCCCTATCATCTTAATGAGGCCAAATATAGCAATTTTAACTAAATCAAGGGCAATAACTCCGCTGTTAATGGTCCGGTCTAGCTGGTTTTCAAACTTGTCTGAGCTTTCATTGATATTAACAATCTGTGCAAGTTTGGTAAAGATCAAATAATAAATGAAGGTGCTAGAGTGTTCACAAGGCTTAATATGGCATTTTTCAGCAAAACAAGGGCCTTAACTCCGTTGAAATTATTTCGATCTTGCCGGTTTTCGAACTTGTTCAAGCTTTCATTGATATAAAGACACTGGCAAAGTAAAGTAAAGATCCGATTAATATTGAAGGCCCTTGAGTGTTCACAAGGCAGAAAATAGCATTTTTCAGAAAAAACAAGGGCCATAACTCCGGTGTTATTGATCGGATTTAGCTGGTTTTCGAACTTGTTTGAGCTTTTATTGATATTAACAATCTGTGGAAGTTTGGTAAAGATCAAATAATAAATGAAGGTGCTAGAGTGTTCACAAGGCAGAAAATGCCATTTTTCAGAAAAACAAGGGCCTTAACTCCGGTGTTACTGACCCAATTCAGCAGATTTTCGAACTTGTTCAACCTATAATTGGTATTAACAATCTGTGCAAGTTTGGTAACGATCAAATAATAAATGAAGGTGCTAGAGCGTTCACAAGGCAGAAAACAGCAATTTTCAGAAAAATCAAGGGCCATAACTCCGGTGTTACTGATCCGATTTGGCTGGTTTTCGAACTTTTTCGAGCCTTCATTGATATTAACAATCTGTGCAAGTTTGGGTTAGATCAAATTATAAATGAAGGTGCTAGAGTGTTCACAAGGCTTAATATGGCATTTTTCAGCAAAACAAGGGCCATAACTCCGGTGAAATTATTCCGATCTGGCTGGTTTTCGAACTTGTCCAAGCTTTCATTGATATTAACAACCTGTTAAAGATTGGTAAAGATCGGATGAAAAATGAAGGCCCTATGGTGGTAACAAGACAAAAGTTAACGACGGACGGCCGGCCGGACGGACGGACGACGGACAACTCGTCATCCCATAAGCTCTGCTGGCCTTCGGCCAGTAGAGCTAACAAGTGTTATTAAATGCATTAAAAGTTTGAAATACGTATTGCTTTCGAAATTTATTCATTGTATTTATCAGCTTTATTACTTTTTTTATTGATCCCTACTCTAATTTCCCCCACGTTCCCCCGCGAACCTATCACAGAGAATCGCGGTGATTGCTTTATTTCGAGACTTGACTTTGCAATCGCGGCTTTTGCCGTATCGACATGTTGAACAGTGCGTGCTTGTATCTATTTATTAAAGCAAACTATGCACTCGCCCAAAGAATATTGTTTGGGCCAGCCGAGATCAAATTTCACTCGCCTAGGAGAGGTTTTACTCGCCGCCGGCGAGTGGGCGACTGTCTGTGTCAAGCACTGATATCGTATTAACGAGGCAAAATATAGCATTTTTAACTAAATCAAGGGCCATAACTCCGCTGTTACTGGTATGGCTGGTTTTCGAACTTGTCCGAGCTATCATTGATATTAACAATCTGTTAAAGTTTGGTAAAGATCGGATGAAAAATGAGGCCCTTGGACAGTAGAGTTAAAAATCATCAGCTCCAAAAAGTAGGTCAAGGTCATAGATGAAATCCATGCATCCAAAAAAATGCACTACCCAAGATCGAAATAGAATATGTTTTCTTCCGAAGATTAAGCTATAAGGTAGGTTTAAAACATCTAGTGCATTATTATGAATTATAGTTCATGAGAAAGTGATGTAACTATAACAATTTAAGTTATCTGCCCTTTGCTTGGATGGTGAAGGTCACATCCACATTTGCTTTGTGACATTGCAATGTACCACTCAAGATACAACTTTAAGCAAAGTTTGAAAGGTCTTAGTGCATACAGTTTGTGAAAAAGTGACATAAACGCCAAATTTGAAGGTAAAAATTATAAGGTTATCTGCCCTTTGCTTGGAGGGTCAAGGTCACTTCCACATTTGCCTTGTCACATTGCTATGTACCACTCAAGATACAGCTATAAGCAAAGTTTTAAATGTCTAGTGCATATACAGTTTGTGAAAAAGTGACCTAAACGCAAAAGTTGAACCTAAAAATTATTAAGTTATCTGCCCTTTGCTTGGAGGGTCAAGGTCACTTCCACATTTGCTTTGTCACGTTGCCAGGTACCACCCAAGATACAACTATAAGCAACGTTTGAAAGGTCTAGTGCATACAGTTTGTGAAAAAGTGACCTAAACGCAAAAGTTGAACCTAAAAATTAGTAAGTTATCTGCCCTTTGCTTGGAGGGTCAAGGTCACTTCCACATTTGCTTTGTCACGTTGCGATGTACCACCCATGATACAACTATAAGCAAAGTTTGAAAGGTCTAGTGCATATAGTTTGTGAGAAAATGACCTAAACGCAAAACTTGAACCTAAAAATTAGTAAGTTATCTGCCCTTTGCTTGGAGGGTCAAGGTCACTTCCACATTTGCTTTGTCACGTTGCGATGTACCACCCATGATACAACTATAAGCAAAGTTTGAAAGGTCTAGTGCATATAGTTTGTGAGAAAATGACCTAAACGCAAAACTTGAACCTAAAAATTAGTAAGTTATCTGCCCTTTGCTTGGAGGGTCAATGTCACTTTCACATTTGCTTTGTCACGTTGCGATGTACCACCCATGATACAACTATAAGCAAAGTTTGAAAGGTCTAGTGCATACAGTTTGTGAGAAAATGACCTAAACGCAAAACTTGAATGTTGACGCCGCCGCCGCCGCCACCGCGGGAAAAGCAACACCTATGTCTCTTTTTTTCTTCGAAAAGGCGAGACAAAAATGGCCACTGGCAGCCATGTTTAACGTTGAATCAAAATAATGTTCAAGACGTAGTCGCTACAAACTTATTTTTTCAAAAATCTATTTTTAGCTGTGACGCCCATCTTGAATTTCTGGCCAACCTGAAATTTTGCTAGGATCAATTAGACATCAAGAGCAACATTCCTGTAAAGTTTCATGAAAATCCTCCAAGTAGTTTCAGAGGGGTATATACTATATAACTCTATGTAAACCAAGATGGCCACTGGCAGCCATGTTTAACGTCGAATCAAAACGATTTTTGACAAGGACCGACAGCATGTTATGCTGATCATTTTAGAAAAAGTCCCATATCAATATCACTTATAGTTTTCAAGAAGTAGTCGCTACAAACTTGTATTTTAAAAATCTATTTTAAGCTTTGGCGGCCATCTTGGATTTCACATCAACATGAATTTTTGCTAGGATCAATTAGACTTCATGGGCAATATTTCTGTTAAGTTTCATGAATATCCATCCAGTAGTTTCAGAGTAGTCGCTACAATTAAAAGTTTACGGACAGACAGACAGACGGACGGATGACAGACGCCGCACCACGGCATAAGCTCTGCTGATCTCTGATCAGTCGAGCTAAAAAATTATAACCATTGTATTTATCTTTTAATTAAAATTTAAAATTTTAGGTTGCTAACATTAGCAACAACAAAAGTTCTTTAAATAACTGATATAATGGTAATTTTTGCAATAAAATCTTCATATTTTGATTTTAAAACAGTAACCCAGACTGTACAGGTTTGGGATTGAAAAGCTTTTCAAAGTTCATCTTAAGAGGGTTTACAAACAAATATTATTGTTGCTAATGTCACATAAGTTTGGTGGAATGTAGCTAATGTCATCTTTGACGGAAAGGTTGACAGAATTTGATGACATTAGCAACAAAAGTTCTGTAAATAACTGACAACATTGTAATATTTGCAATAAAATCTACCCATTTTCATTTACAGTTACCCATACTGTATAGATTTTGGATAGAAAAGCTTTTCAAAGTTTGTTTTTAGAGTTTTTATAAAGAAATATTAATGTTGCTAATGTCACATAAGTTTGACGGAATGTAGCTAATGTCATCTTTGACGAAAAGTTGACGGAATCTGGTGACATTAGCAACACAAGTTCTGTAAATAACGGATACCATTGTAATACTTGTAATGATCTGTTCCTATTTTCATTTACAGAAACATAGACTGAATAAGTTTTGGATGGAAAAGATATTCAAAAGTCCATTTTTAGAGTGTTTACAAAGAAATATTAATGTTGCTAATGTCACATAAGTTTGACGGAATGTAGCTAATGTCATCTTTGACGGAAAGTTGACGGAATCTGGTGACATTAGCAACACAAGTTCTGTAAATAACGGATACCATTGTAATTCTTGTAATGAACTGTTCCTATTTTCATTTACAGAAACAGAAACTGAATAAGTTTTGTATGGAAAAGATTTTCAAAAGTCCATTTTTAGAGTGTTTACAAAGAAATATTAATGTTGCTAATGTCAAATTTAATTTGACAGAATGTAGCTAATGTCACATATGTTGCTATTGTCATCTTATTTGACAGAACATGTTTAATGTTTATTTTTGTGAAAGATTGTTGAATATTCACTCACACTGTATAACTAAAACAATGAATCAGGTTCAAACAAAATCCCAGTAAATTGGAAATGCATGTTTTTATCAAGAAAGGTTATTTGTTTAGTAGCAGGTTGTTGCTAATATTTGACAGACATGACATTAGCAACATTGTTTTTTGTACAATAATGTGTTGGACTATATAATATAAAATTATCTGTCTATAGTTCCCATTATTGATAAATTAGATGATTTGCTGTCATTTTTAGCTCATAAGGGCCAATCATAAATTATTTACATGAATGTTTGCTAATGTCAGCAAGTTTGACAGAAAACTTTCAGAAAAAAAAAAAAAATAAAAAAACATTTCTTATGCAGAAGAATCCACAGAATCTGCTTAACTTTGTTAAAATAATTTAGTATTATTTATGTTCTTATCAGATCTAATGACATTTGCAATAAAAACAATAGGACTTCAATTTATCTGCCTTATAAAAGCCTCATGTCACTTTATCGGGAGTTCATTCCGTCAAATTTCTAAACTTTTGCAAACTTTTTTTCCTTTTATTCTTTAAACTTTTGTAGATTTCTCTTTTTCACCGATGTTGCTGATACTTGATAGAGTAAGCAATAAAAGGGGAACATACATGATAGATAAATATATACATTCAATGAGAAATATTGATAAAAGAAAAATTGAGGGAATGGTGCACTCTTATATGGAATATGTCGTATATGATATTTCACTGGAATGGATAAAGTGGTTTCAGAGATGTTGTTTGAAATCTCTTTAAATTTGACATAATTTTAGCCATGGTGGCCATTTTGGATGACTGACGGCCGCGAAAAACATAAATCTGAGGAGGACTATCCCAAAGATCATTGTGATTAAGTTTTAGCAAAATCTTTCGGGCGGTTTCAGAGATGTCATTTTTAGCCATTTCCTATATAACTCTATGTAAACTTTGGTTGACGTGGTGGCCATTTTGATTATTCGACGATAACGAAAAACACAAACTTGATAAAGGCCAACCCATGGAACATGTTTGTGATATTTTACAAGAATGGAATAAGTGTTTTCGGAGCACGTCGTTTGAAATTTCCTTAAATTTGACCTAGTTTTAGCCATGGTGGCCATTTTGGATGACCGACGGCCGCGAAAAACATAAATCTGAGGAGGACTATCCCAAAGATCATAGTTTTAGCCATGGTGGCCATTTTGGATGATCGACGGCCGCGAAAAACATAAATCTGAGGAGGACTATCCCAAAGATCATTGTGATTAAGTTTCATCAAAATCCTTCAACCGGTTTCAGAGAAGATGTCATTTTTAGGCTTTCCTATATAACTCTATGTAAACTTTGGGTTGACGTGGTGGTCATTTTGATTATTCGACGATAACGATAAAACACAAACTTGATAAAGGCCAACCCAAGGAACATGTATATGATATTTCACAATAATGAAATAAGTTGTTTTGGAGATGTCGTTTGAAATTTTCTTAAATTTGACCTAGTTTTAGCCATGGTGGCCATCTTGGATGACTGGTTGCCATGAAAGACACAAATCTGAGAGGGGCCCTCTCAAGTAACATTGTGATGAAGTTTCATCAAAATCCTTCAAGCAGTTTCAGAGGAGATGTCGATTTTATAAAATTGCTAATAGACGGACGAAAAATGACCACATAAGCCCTCAGTAGAGCTAAAAATGGGGATCTGTAGGTCGGATATTATTTTTTTTTAAGACCTCAACATGTCAATACCAGTGCGTTTCAAATTATATATAACACCAGAATTAGACTTTAAGTTGACTGTTGCATAAAACAAGTCTGTTATTTGTGTTGTGTTTCTGAGAAAACTGGTGTAGCTGTCGAGTGCATTGTGGTCTACAGTAGCTGATGTAAACAACAAGCGATATTCGCAATAGGTCCCTCTGCTTCTCGCAAGTGCGCTCAATTTTAATTGGAAGTTTAAATAATCACTTGTAAAATTGTACATATGGGCCCTATTTATGTTCATGTTTTAGTTGTATTGAGGCTCAAAACCGCTTCAGAGTTGACATTACTTTGCATTTTAAATGAATTACAAGTGATCTTATAAAAAATATTTAATTTCTTTACTTCTTTACTTCATTATAATACTCAAATATAAATTGGTGCCGAAACGTCTAGGGTAAAAATTAAAATAGATGCTGAAATGGTTTGATGCCAGAATGGTTTGATGCCGAAACGTCTAGGTGCCGATTCGTCTAGGTGTCGAAATGGTTTGGTGCCGAAACGTCCTGAATCGATCTTGATCACACAGACCCAAAAACTTGAGAATTGTTTGCATTTATTAATAAGCATTTTTCATGTACTGATCATTGGGTAGACTAATACACAATAGATTTCGTCTAGAATTGAATTGAATTGGTGTTTTAAGGCGTTTTAACACATGAAAAGGTTATATGGCGCTAGGCTCGTCTTCCATGTACATAGAGATAAAATATGGAAAATGGGCCTAGAACCTTCTCACCCTGAACTGCAAAGTTGTTGCAAATTCTATCGTAGAAACTCCATTTACGCTGGAGCCACGTTATTGTTTTTCTGCCACTGCTCTTTTGATGCGAGCGAGATAGCACCTGAAACAATGTAGGGATCGTGAGGAAGACCTTTAATGAACATGAACAAAAAATGATAAAATGGACATGAATTTGGGGGGGATTCTACCCCTCTGCTGACCCCTCCAAAGGGATCTGCAGTGGCCATATTCTTTGCCCCGTGACCAAACGGGCCCCCAGCAACCACACAGGGCAGATTTCGTCTAGAAAAAAAAGAAAGTTATTAGAACTAATTATAGAACTAATCATATCAATATATCACCTGCTGATTCGAATGCACTTTTAAACTCTTCGAAATTGATTGAAGCTGAAACTTTGACTGGCCGTCCAAGTCGTGTTGACAGTTCTTCTGACATTATATTGAGGTTGTTTGCCACATCACCGGATCTAAAGGACTCCCATACCCGGTACATTCCAGCTAAAGAGTTGCTCTCTAGCAGGAGATGTATAGAACGTTGGAATTCATCTACAAATATAATACCATATTCATTTATATATTTTGTTCAACATTTCCTTAGTCTGATCTTTCTAGATGTGGTTTTAAACATGTTTAAAAAATTGCAACCCTGATGTGACTGTTCGTTTTTCAAACAAATATAATATGTTGTACAACCACTTGATAGATAAACAACTATAAATAATGGATATTAATGGATATGGTCAACACGAATCTTATTACACATTCATACATTTCATGAATTTAATTGAAACTCCAGCATATGCTTGAATTCGCACGTCACACTTTTAAATATAAAACTTTGTGTCGATGCCCTTTATTTAGACGTGTGCAAACATATGGATTGCTTCACGGTGAATACAATATATGCCATAAATTAATACTATAAATACATTTGATAAATGTTTGATGCTGCAATACAGGTACACACAATATATTTCCCCTCAATGCATAACATGCTATGTCGGTTGTTATTTAAATTAATCACACTGATTACAAGACATTTTGTTTTTATTTCTAGTCCACCATGTTATGCCAAATCAACATTCGCGTGAAATTCTACGAAAACCAGGTCTTCCAGGAGCTTACTACAAAGTTCCATTCGAATGAACGAGATGAAAAGGCAACGCGATGATTAACGTGAGACTATTAATAAGGTACAAGAACTTCTCTCCGATGTTATCAAAAGGGTAATAAAACAGGAAAGTGAAACTGACTCGTTCAAAATGCATCTTATCGCCAATGGATAAGTTGCTTACTGTTTGCTTACTCGTTCGTTTTTATTTATTTAAAAGGTCGTCTTGTTCAAACGAGATATAAGTGTCATGAACACGTACATCCTGGACTGTAGCATATCGAATGTTACATGGAAAGCTGCCTCAATTCTTTAAAAGACTGCGAAGCACGGGACAAATCCAACTTTGCCATTCCAGGAAGACGGGATTTGCAGAAAGATTGAAATATTTACTGGAATAAACCAAAACTTCCGTTCAGACAGAAGCGATTGGTTACTAGCCTTGAGGAAATAGGAGATGTTCGTTCATTGCTGGTGATATTAAAGAAAGCCAACACGAATGAAACAGCTATGAGCAATGCATTTTATAGATCTTTATATATCACAGACAAGATGAATATATAATTAGATCTTTATATTTCGCTGACAAGATGAATATAATATGAATATCTGTCTATAATGTAAAACACATATCCAATATTTTAACATACTCATGAATATATAAAGTTTAGCAAAATTATTCATAACAACAAAACAACTGCCTTGAAAAGCTAAATATATACTGAACAAAACAAATTTAGCACATAAAATGCATGTCAATTTCATAAACATGATAAACGAAATACGAAGCCGTGTATGTGTTGGGACAATGATAAAGTGACATAGAGATGACAATTAATAATGCTACAGTCATTTGTAAACAAAGTTGGTGATAAAACAAAGCAAATATGTTGGGAACATACTTATGTTATCGAAAATCGTTCTAATTTCAATGAAAAGTGAGTTAATTTTAAAATTACGAAATTTGAAATGTTTTTGTTTGAGAATAACAATGTTTTGTGAACACATGTTAACGGTTTTAAAAAATGCCAGAATGGGCAATTCTTGTCAATGCCAAACATTAAATTTGTTCAGAACAATACATTGTATAACGAAAAACAAGTTTTATTTATTAAATGGGACGTATTTCTGATACTTTGCTTAGAAAATACTGAAATAAGACACAAAAAAATTGAAAATCACATCCTTATCTAGCATTACTAAAAGCTTCAAATAATTATATCATATCAATGTTCATGTTTTTTAATCTATGTCCCTAAAACATTGAGCTGAAGTTATTATTTTCAGTATATATATGCTTGTTCCTACCACTAATTATAATGCTATTTTTAGTCATAAAAGGCACTCCTTTAGCAAACCACCTGGTTAATTTGATTCGGCGAACACAGGAAGATCCCATCTTTGACCTGGGCATTCTAAGTGTTACCTCGTCCTTGAAATGAACTTGGGAGTTAAAAGCGACATATTGTCATGATATTGTAATTATGACCGTGATCTTGGCAACAAAATATGATTTATGCAACGGGAAAACCAAATCAACCTACATGTTTAGGAAATATGGCAAAGTCACGAATCCAGACGGACGAAAGATTAATAGTTATTACGTAATTACGTATGGACCGACAGTCTCAATTTTTATCTTAACATGCTTAATGTGGTAATAAAAATAGAAAATAGACACCGATTCGAAAAGAGACTACTGAAAATTGTGCCTCAATAATTTATCAATTTCCCAGCCCTTACATGTGCTTTTTGCAAAGACAAAAGGCGAGGGCTCTCTGCAGTGTCATGCGACAGTCCCGAATAGAAAATGCCTAGACGTATAACTGACACTCGCAAAGTCACTATAGACATATCCGTCTTCATTGACCAGCATGTGACTGTGTGCACTAAATCAGCAATCAATTATATGTATACAAATATGCTGGCAGAGAGGTGCAACAAAGACGAAAACTACTAAATAAAGCAAGGGAAGTGATCAATATTGCTCTCTATATTTATAATGTATAATACCGTTTCATACATAAACAAATAATATTAACAAATAATAATTAAACTCATATATACTTATATGTCAAAAAATGTAACACTTACCGTCACTATCTGTATTGCTAATTTCATTTTCTGTATCTGAAACTAGAAATTGAATGTTATTTAGTGTTACACAGTCTTTAAAATATGATGCCGTTATTAATAAATTGTAATTTGTGTTTTTATTAAAGGGGTTGATGCACTATTTTCAAACACAGTTTATTTTAAAGGGCTCTGAAAAACTTGAAAAAAGCTGAAAGAATTATCAAAATGCCATGAAAAATAAAGGAGATATGACCTATTGAAAATTTGCAAAGAACATAAATGGAGGCGGCCGTCTTTGAACGATGACGTCATCGCGCCGTTTTACCATATATGGCATATTGATAAAATGTCTTTTAAAGCAAAGAAAATCACTGCAAATGAAAAATAATACTAAAATGTATACATTTTACATCTGTATATTTATTTTTAATCAATTTGCAGTGGGTTTTTTTGCTTTAAAATACATTTTGTCAATATGCCATATATGGTAAAACATCGCGATGACGTCATCGTTCAAAGATGGTCGCCTCCATTTATGTTCTTTGCAAATTTTCAATATGTCATATCTCCTTTATTTTTCATGGCATTTTGATAATTCTTTCAGTTTTTTTCAAGTTTTTTAGAGCCCTTTAAAATAAACTGTGTTTGGAAATAGTGCATCAACCCCTTTAATGTTAAATTAAGGTTTTCATTTTAGATCTATTTACTTTATGTCTACCAATACTATATCCATAAGACGTTCCTTTCTGACAATGGAGCACTAACACCAGAATCGATACTAACTTTTTCTGATTCTATATCACTATCTAACCGAAAATAAATTTTCTGTTTTACTTAAAGGGACACATGGCAATCTTTCTAAAACTTGTGCAGTCCCGTTAGTTTTTCTTCATAACTTGCATGTGTTCAATCATCAATAATAATTATAACAATAGCATACAGCAAATTGTTTTTTGCGTAGTAATAAATGTTAATTATAATGCAACAATAATATATTTAAACTTACGGTATAATAACGAAGAAAATTCAAAACTTAATTTAATTATAAGTAAGCAGGTTTAAAGTTAAAATGATGTTAATAAATTGAGATGCTACTTTTAATACTCGATAAAAACTTCATGACTGCCATATGTCCCTTTAAAGTAGATTACAACGTCTCGTTTTGTAAACACGTCAGTATAACTATGTCATGTATATAACAAAACGTTCATGTTCTGGAAGTGTGCTCTCCTGTGGATATGCCATATCCCCAGGATCGTACTCTTAGCCAACATGTCGTAAGATCCTTAGATATGCCATATCCCCAGGATCGTACTGTTAGCCAACATGTCGTAAGATCCTTAGATATGCCATATCCCCAGGATCGTACTCTTAGCCCACATGTCGTAAGATCCTTAGATATGCCATATCCCCAGGATCGTACTCTTAGCCCACATGTCGTAAGATCCTTAGATATGCCATATCCCCAGGATCGTACTCTTAGCCAACATGTCGTAAGATCCTTAGATATGCCATATCCCCAGGATCGTACTCTTAGCCAACATGTCGTAAGATCCTTAGATATGCCATATCCCCAGGATCGTACTCTTAGCCAACATGTCGTAAGATCCTTAGATATGCCATATCCCCAGGATCGTACTCTTAGCCAACATGTCGTAAGATCCTTAGATATGCCATGTCCATAGGATCGTACTCTTAGCCAACATGTCGTAAGATCCTTAGATATGCCATGTCCCCAGGATCGTACTCTTAGCCAACATGTCGTAAGATCCTTAGATATGCCATATCCCCAGGATCGTACTCTTAGCCAACATGTCGTAAGATCCTTAGATATGCCATATCCCCAGGATCGTACTCTTAGCCAACATGTCGTAAGATCCTTAGATATGCCATATCCCCAGGATCGTACTCTTAGCCAACATGTCGTAAGATCCTTAGATATGCCATATCCCCAGGATCGTACTCTTAGCCAACATGTCGTAAGATCCTTAGATATGCCATATCCCCAGGATCGTACTCTTAGCCAACATGTCGTAAGATCCTTAGATATGCCATATCCCCAGGATCGTACTCTTAGCCAACATGTCGTAAGATCCTTAGATATGCCATATCCCCAGGATCGTACTCTTAGCCAACATGTCGTAAGATCCTTAGATATGCCATATCCCCAGGATCGTACTCTTAGCCAACATGTCGTAAGATCCTTAGATATGCCATATCCCCAGGATCGTACTCTTAGCCCACATGTCGTAAGATCCTTAGATATGCCATATCCCCAGGATCGTACTCTTAGCCCACATGTCGTAAGATCCTTAGATATGCCATATCCCCAGGATCGTACTCTTAGCCCACATGTCGTAAGATCCTTAGATATGCCATATCCCCAGGATCGTACTCTTAGCCCACATGTCGTAAGATCCTTAGATATGCCATATCCCCAGGATCGTACTCTTAGCCAACATATGTCGTAAGATCCTTAGATATGCCATATCCCCAGGATCGTACTCTTAGCCAACATGTCGTAAGATCCTTAGATATGCCATATCCCCAGGATCGTACTCTTAGCCAACATGTCGTAAGATCCTTAGATATGCCATATCCCCAGGATCGTACTCTTAGCCCACATGCCGTAAGATCCTTAGATATGCCATATCCCCAGGATCGTACTCTTAGCCCACATGTCGTAAGATCCTTAGATATGCCATATCCCCAGGATCGTACTCTTAGCCCACATGTCGTAAGATCCTTAGATATGCCATATCCCCAGGATCGTACTCTTAGCCAACATGTCGTAAGATCCTTAGATATGCCATATCCCCAGGATCGTACTCTTAGCCAACATGTCGTAAGATCCTTAGATATGCCATATCCCCAGGATCGTACTCTTAGCCAACATGTCGTAAGATCCTTAGATATGCCATATCCCCAGGATCGTACTCTTAGCCAACATGTCGTAAGATCCTTAGATATGCCATATCCCCAGGATCGTACTCTTAGCCAACATGTCGTAAGATCCTTAGATATGCCATATCCCCAGGATCGTACTCTTAGCCAACATATCGTAAGATCCTTAGATAGGACATGTCCCCAGGATCGTACTCTTAGCCAACATATGTCGTAAGATCCTTAGATATGCCATATCCCCAGGATCGTACTCTTAGACAACATATGTCGTAAGATCCTTAGATATGCCATATCCCCAGGATCGTACTCTTAGCCAACATATGTCGTAAGATCCTTAGATATGCCATATCCCCAGGATCGTACTCTTAGCCAACACGTCGTAAGATCCTTAGATATGCCATATCCCCAGGATCGTACTCTTAGCCAACACGTCGTAAGATCCTTAGATATGCCATATCCCCAGGATCGTACTCTTAGCCAACATATGTCGTAAGATCCTTAGATATGCCATATCCCCAGGATCGTACTCTTAGCCAACATATGTCGTAAGATCCTTAGATATGCCATATCCCCAGGATCGTACTCTTAGCCAACACGTCGTAAGATCCTTAGATATGCCATATTCCCAGGATCGTACTCTTAGCCAACACGTCGTAAGATCCTTAGATATGCCATATCCCCAGGATCGTACTCTTAGCCAACATGTCGTAAGATCCTTAGATATGCCATATCCCCAGGATCGTACTCTTAGCCAACATGTCGTAAGATCCTTAGATAGGACATGTCCCCAGGATCGTACTCTTAGCCAACATATGTCGTAAGATCCTTAGATAGGACATGTCCCCAGGATCGTACTCTTAGCCAACATATCGTAAGATCCTTAGATAGGACATGTCCACTCAAGGTGATAAAAGCTTCCTTCTATACCCTTTGAGATCTCAAGTTCATGTGTGTGGTATTTCTTAGATGTGTAGATGCGCAATACGGTCTCGGATTTTGGCTCTGGCCGATATGGCCTCTGCAGTGTAATCGGGTCAACCATTACAAACAAGAGGCCCAAGAAGGCATGTGGACGCTCTATTTGCTAAAGATAGTTTATGTATTTATATAAGGGGCCATAACTCTGCCAAAAAATCAACCGGAACTTGGCGATGTACTTGCCAAGCCAAGTTTCGTTGAAATCCAGCTAGGGGAGCAGAATAATTAGATGTAACAAAGACCTTAAACAGGCAATAACTGTGTACTCATTCAACCAGAACACGGCAATGAAAGGCGCAACTAGGCTTGATATTCATGATCCCCGCCAAGTTTCATTGAATCCGACCAGGAGTTCAGAAGGGACTAGTCTGGATAAAGATGGGAATTAGAACCTTTAAAGGGTCAAAACTCTTCCAAAACTCATTCAACCGGTATTTGGCGGTGATATGCACAAGTAGGCTTGATACTGATTATCCTTGTCAAGTTTCGTTGAAATCTTGCAAGGGGTTCAAAAGAACTGGCCCAGAAACATTTAAAGGACCACCAAAACCAGAATTTACACAACTAGTGTTGTATTGATATGCACAACTAGGCTTGGTACCAATCATTCCTAAAAGGTTTCGTTTAAATCCGGCCAGG
Source organism: Cyrtodaria siliqua (assembly GCA_037043455.1). Taxonomy (NCBI): domain Eukaryota; kingdom Metazoa; phylum Mollusca; class Bivalvia; order Adapedonta; family Hiatellidae; genus Cyrtodaria; species Cyrtodaria siliqua. Next base: position 84,929 of record JAWPHD010002591.1, on the reverse strand, counting down.
GATTCAGGAGAACTAGGCCAGACAACGTTTGTGTATTAAAACCGTTAAAGGGCAATAAATCCGCCAAAATCACGATGACAATATCTACATATAGGCTTGGTATTGACCATCCCTGCAAAGTTTCGTTGAAATCCGGCCAAATGAAGGCCTTTTCGTCTTAACAAGGCAAAATACAGCATTTTTTAACTAAATCAAGTGCCATAACACGGGTGTTACTAATCTGATTTGGTTGGTTTCCGAACTTGCCCAAGCTATCATTGATAGTAACAATCTGATATGGTAAAAGTTTGGTAAAGATCGGATGAAGAATGGAGGCCCTATCGTCTTAACGAGACAAAATATAGCAGTTTTAACTAAATCACGTGTTACTAGTCCGATCTGGCTGATTTTCAATTCTGTCCAAGCTTTCATTAATATTAACAATCTGGTAAAGGATGGAAAAGATCGGATGAAAAATGAAAGCCCTATCGTCTTAAAGATGCAAAAGTTAACTCGGCATCCCATAAGCTATGAGAAGAGTTAAAATTGCTAATCTTGTCCAAATGTAAATGGTTACGATTCTAGTATGTTATGATCAGGGCACGAAAATTCCACTCGTCCGCTCGTATTGATGAGTGAAATTCGAATCCGGACAAGTGAAACCCATGAATCGGTCGTCCGAGAGGACCAGTAACATTTCAGTAGAAAAAAAACACAAATAAAATAGGTCTTACATAGTTTATTATGCGATTAAATGCAGTAAATAGTCGCAACTCTGTTTATTCAGTGATAAAATGCAATTTAAGTCAACCGGATATTGGGAAATGATGCATTTCCGTTTTGGGACATGCTAAAATGCGGCTTTCGTTCTAATTTCACGGAGCGCGAACGTTACGGTGTTTGATGTTTGAAAATAACACTTTCACAGGGGAAATCTTTAAGGGCACTTCTTTTAGGTGACTGGGACCAGGGCCTTCATGAAGGGGAATTTCAAAAAGTATGCTGTTTTCCTGTATTGGGGTTTTACATTTTCTAATATTTTTTTTATTTTTTTGAGAGGAAATTTTCACAGAAAAAGGGGAAAATATATACCATGCCAGAGTAACTGTAATGACCATGATCAGACTGTTGTAAACTATAGAATATGAATATAGTCATCTATAATACTGGTCAAAGTTTCATAATTTTCATTGATTTATATAAAGAAAAAAACAACACATTATGATGTTTCCCTTTGTTTTATTTATATATAATAGTGTTAAATGATGGTATCCGACTACTTTGACTTATGAACTTTTACAATCAGAGCAAGAAATGCAGCTTTCACAGAACACAATAACCCCCAAAACATGCAAGACGACAAAGACGAATGGCAATGTTAATAAGAAATAAAGGCATATGACGTCACAAACACAAAAAGTGTTTGCAATAGGACTACCGCCTTGGAACGGTCAACGGCAAAAAAGACTGCTGGCGGTTTAAACCAGGTTCTAGGGTCCACCAAACCTCACGTTTAACCTTTTTGAGATTTCAAGTTCATGTGTGGTATATTTCTTAGTAAAGGACGTGTACATGCGCAAGTATTCTTATTGTGGCTCCATACGCTGGGTCCTCATAGAGGGTAATCAGGTAAACAAATACAAACAATGCAGATCTTGTCCAAATGGAGTTTCTGCCTTGTGAAGCTAACTCTCCCTCTATACCCTTTGAGATTTCAAGTTCATGTTCACTCCATATAGCCAGTAGAGAGATATAGGGAATCTTGGGCCTCTTGTTGTTTTAATTTTCTCCAGAGTCTCAAATACCTAATCTATGAGGTATGCCTTTCATTTCTCACAAATTAGTAGTTCCAAGCAAACTTACAGTTGCTGCCTCGCGGATTACGACTTTTTCGCAGCATCCCCGCGGCCGTTTTTCAATCGGAGTCACAAATCCCCGCGATCGTACCACGGATTGTCACCCGAAATATCGCGGGGATTCCCGCGACTGTAAAAATCGCCGCGATTGCAAAATCCAGTCTCGAAAGGAAGAAATCACCGCGATTCTCCATGATAGATTCGCGGGGGAACGCCGGGGAAATTAGAGCACGGATCAATGAAAAATGTAACAAGAGGTCAATGACCTTGAAGCTCTACTGATTGATTTTGATTTCAGGAAGTAGTCGCTACAGACTTGTTTTTTGAAAATCTATTTTTAACCGTGGCGGCCATCTTGAATTTCTGGCCGACCTGAAATTTTGCTAGGATCAATTAGACATTAAGAGCAACATTCCTGTGAAGTTTCATGAACATCCGTCAAGTAGTTTCAGGAAAGTAGTCGCTACAAGTTTTCATTATATAACTCTATGTAAACAAAGATGGCCGCTGGCAGCCATGTTTAACGTCAAATCAAAACGATTTTCGACAAGGACCAACGTCATGTCATACTGATCATTTTAGAAAAAGTCCCATATCAATATCTCTTATAGTTTTGAAGAAGTAGTCGCTACAAACTTATTTATTTTAAATCTATTTTTAGCTGTGGCGGCCATCTTGAATTTCCGGCCGACCTGAAATTTTTCTAGGATCAACTAGACATCAAGAGCAACATTCCTGTGAAGTTTCATGAACATCCGTCAAGTAGTTTCAGAGGAGTAGTCACTAAAAGTTTTTACTATATAACTCTATGTAACCAAAGATGGCCACTGGCAGCCATGTTTAACGTCGAATCAAAATAACTTTCGACAAGGATCAACATCATGTCATGCTGATCAATTTAGAAAAAGTCCCATATCAATATCACTTATAGTTTTCAAGAAGTAGTCGCTACAAACTTATTTTTTAAAAATCTATTTTTAGCTGTGACGGCCATCTTGAATTTCTGGTATATCTGAAATTTCGCTAGGATCAATTGGACATCAAGAGCAACATTCCTGTAAAGTTTCATGACAATCCGCCAAGTAGTTTCAGAGGAGTAGTCGCTACAAGTTTTTACTATATAACTCTATGTAAACAAAGGTGGCCGCTGGCAGCCATGTTTAACGTTGAATCAAAACGATTTTTGACAAGGATCAACATCATGTCATGCTGATCATTTTAGAAAAAGTCCCATATCAATATCACTTATAGTTTTCAAGAAGTAGTCGCTACAAACTTGTATTTTAAAACTCTATTTTTAGCTTTGGTGGCCATCTTGGATTTCACATCAACATGAATATTTGCTAGGATCAACTAGACTTTATGGGCAACATTTCTATAAAGTTTCATGAATATCCATCCAGTAGTTTCAGAGGAGTTGTCGCTACAAATAAAAGTTTACGGACAGACGGACGGACGACGGACGCCGCACCACGGCATAAGCTCTGCTGATCTCTGATCATTCTCTGATCAATCGAGCTAATAAAAATGATAAATACAATGAACAATTTTGGAAGCAATACGTATTTCAAACTTTTAATGCATTTAATAACACATGTTTTTCGTTTTTGTTGTCCAAAAGTCGCATTTCTCTTCACCAGACATAAATTGGCTACCCACAATCCTTTGCGATGTGTGTACCTATTAACAAGGCGGCACTAATAACGGGTTTATGACCCTGAATTCTTTACAATTTTTCTGATTATTTCTGACTAAAGAACCCATCGATGTATTAATAACCAACAGCAGAATAGTAAAATATGTTAAAACAAGAGGTCAATGACCTTGAATCTCTACTGATTGATTTTGATTTCAGGAAGTAGTCGCTACAAACTGGTTTTTTGAAAATCTATTTTTAGCCGTGGTGGCCATCTTGAATTTCCGGCCGACCTGAAATTTTGCTAGGATCAATTAGACATCAAGAGCAACATTCCTGTGAAGTTTCATGAAAATCCGTCAAGTAGTTTCAGAGGAGTAGTCGCTACAAGTTTTCATTATATAACTCTATGTAAACAAAGATGGCCACTGGCAGCCATGTTTAACGTCGAATCAAAATAATGTTCGACTTGAATAACCATCATGTCATGCTGATCATTTTAGAAAAAGTCCCATATCAATATCACTTATAGTTTTCAAGAAGTAGTCGCTACAAACTTGTATTTTGAAAATCTATTTTTAGCCATGGTGGCCATCTTGAATTTCCGGCCGACCTGAAATTTTGCAAGGATCAATTAGACATGAAGAGCAACATTCGCGTGAAGTTTCATGAAAATCCGTCCAGTAGTTTCAGAGGAGTAGTCGCTACAAGTTATCATTATATAACTCTATGTAAACAAAGATGGCCACTGGCAGCCAAGTTTAACGTCGAATCAAAATAATGTTCGACTCGGATAACCATCATGTCATGCTGATAATTTTAGAAAAAGTCCCATATCAATATCTCTTATAGTTTTCAAGAAGTAGTCGCTACAAACTTATTTTTTAACAAGAGGTCAATGACCTTGAAGCTCTACTGATTGATTTTGATTTCAGGAAGTAGTCGCTACAGACTTGTTTTTTGAAAATCTATTTTTAACCGTGGCGGCCATCTTGAATTTCCGGCCGACCTGAAATTTTGCTAAGATCAATAAGACATTAAGAGCAACATTCCTGTGAAGTTTCATGAAAGTCCGTCAAGTAGTTTCAGAGAAGTAGTCGCTACATGTTTTCATTATATAACTTTATGTAACCAAAGATGGCCGCTGGCAGCCATGTTTAACGTCGAATCAAAATAATTTTCCACAAGGACCAACATCATGTCATACTGATCATTTTAGAAAAAGTCCCATATCAATATCTCTTATTGTTTTGAAGAAGTAGTCGCTACAAACTTATTTATTTTAAATCTATTTTTAGCTGTGGCGGCCATCTTGAATTTCCGGCCGACCTGAAATTTTCTAGGATCAACTAGACATCAAGAGCAACATTCCTGTGAAGTTTCATGAACATCCGTCAAGTAGTTTCAGAGAAGTAGTCGCTACAAGTTTTTACTATATAACTCTATGTAACCAAAGATGGCCACTGGCAGCCATGTTTAACATCGAATCAAAATAATTTTCCACAAGGATCTACATCATGTCATGCTGATCACTTTAGAAAAAGTCCCATATCAATATCACTTATAGTTTTCAAGAAGTAGTCTGTACAAACTTATTTTTTACAAATCTATTTTTAGCTGTGACGGCCATCTTGAATTTCCGGCCGACCTGAAATTTTTCTAGAATCAATTAGACATCAAGAGCAACATTCCTGTGAGGTTTCATGACAATCTGCCAAGTAGTTTCAGAGGAGTAGTCGCTACAAGTTTTTACTATATAACTCTATGTAACCAAAGATGGCCACTGGCAGCCATGTTTAACGTCGAATCAAAATAATTTTCCACAAGGATCTACATCATGTCATGCTGATCATTTTAGAAAAAGTCCCATATCAATATCACTTATAGTTTTCAAGAAGTAGTCGCTACAAACTTATTTTTTAAATCTATTTTTAGCTGTGACGGCCATCTTGAATTTCCGGCCGACCTGAAATTTTTCTAGGATCAATAAGACATCAAAAGCAACATTCCTGTAAAGTTTCATGACAATCCGTCAGGTAGTTTCAGAGGAGTAGTCGCTACAAGTTTTTACTATATAACTCTATGTAAACAAAGATGGCCACTGGCAGCCACGTTTAACGTCAAATCAAAACGATTTTTGATAAGGACCAACATCATGTCATGCTGATCATTTTAGAAAAAGTCCCATATCAATATCACTTATAGTTTTCAAGAAGTAGTCGCTACAAACTTGTATTTTGAAAATTTATTTTTAGCCGTGGCGGCCATCTTGAATTTCCGGCCGACCTGAAATTTTGCTAGGATCATTTAGACATCAAGAGCAACATTCCTGTGAAGTTTCATGAAAATCCGTCAAGTAGTTTCAGAGGAGTAGTCGCTACAAGTTTTCATTATATAACTCTATGTAAACAAAGATGGCCGCTGGCAGCCATGTTTAACATCAAATCAAAACGATTTTCGACAAGGATCAACATCATGTCATGCTGATCATTTTACAAAAAGTCCCATATCAATATCACTTATAGTTTTCAAGAAGTAGTCGCTACAAACTTGAATTTAAAAAATCTATTTTTAGCTTTGGCGGCCATCTCGGATTTCACATCAACATGAATTTTTGCTAGGATCAACTAGACTTCATGGGCAACATTTCTGTAAAGTTTTATGAATATCCATCCAGTAGTTTCAGAGGAGTAGTCGCTACAAATAAAAGTTAACGGACGGACGGACGGACGGACGGACGACGGACGCCGCACCACGGCATAAGCTCTGCTGATCTCTGATCAGTAGAGCTAAAAATCTATTTTTAGCCGTGGCGGCCATCTTGAATTTCCGGCCAACCTGAAATTTTGCTAGGATCAATTAGACATCAAGAGCAACATTCCTGTGAAGTTTCATGAAAATCCGTCAAGTAGTTTCAGAGGAGTAGTCGCTACAAGTTTTCATTATATAACTCTATGTAAACAAAGATATCAATATCTCTTATAGTTTTCAAGAAGTAGTCGCTACAAACTTATTTTTTAAAAATCTATTTTTAGCCGTGGCGGCCATCTTGAATTTCCGGCTGACCTGAAATTTTGCTAGGATCAATTAGACATCAAGAGCAACATTCCTGTGAAGTTTCATGAAAATCCGTCAAGTAGTTTCAGAGGAGTAGTCGCTACAAGTTTTCATTATCTAACTCTATGTAAACAAAGATGGCCACTGGCAGCCATGTTTAACGTCGAATCGAAACGATTTTCGACAAGGACCAACATCATGTCATGCTGATCATTTTAGAAAAAGTCCCATAGCAATATCCCTTAGAGTTTTCAAGAAGTAGTCGCTACAAACTTGTTTTTTAAAAACCTATTTTTAGATTTGGCGGCCATCTTGGATTTCACATCTACATGAATTTTTGCTAGGATCAACTAGACTTCATGGGCAACATTTCTGTAAAGTTTCATGAAAATCTATTTAGTAGTTTCAGAGGAGTAGTCGCTACAAAAAAAAGTTAACGGACGGACAGACGGACGGACAGACGGACGGACGGACGCCGCAACACGGCATAAGCTCTGCTGATCTCTGATCAGTAGAGCTAATAACGATTAATTAATAATAATTCTAATTTCCAGTATAAGAATTACTATTTGAATTTTATGATCAGTCACCGCGAAGTCGGTAATAGGAACCGCCATATAACTATCGTGACCCAGTATACATTATCCGGGCATTTGAATTTTCCGAAAACAAAAATAAAATTGTCTTCTGCTTTGGGGTTTTAATAGTTGTTGAATAATAATGCATTAAATTGACTGCACAATTGTACATTGAAACTGAAGATAAATCGCGGCAATGGCCTGCAATTTCACACCGGGTAAAGCGGTGTGCGAATCAAAACAGATCACGGCGATCGCGGTGATTGTGTCGCGGTGGAAAAAATGTATTATCCCCGCGATGAGCGGGCTGTCCGCGGATCGCGGGTACAAAATCGGTGTGTCCGCGGTTAGATAAAATCGCCGCGATGAGTGGGATTAGTCGTAATCCGCGTGGCAGCAACTATAGGAAAACCAAAATTTCTAACTTGTTTACAATTTTAATATATATTTGATGAGTTTCGCTCGGGTTTGATGACTTGCAGTGATTAGATAGCAATATTCTTAAATTAAAACTTGTGACTTTTAAGTACCGGAACACACTATTGCAAAGTTGTTTTAACACAATGTTTGTTACAGTTTGCCTACACCACTGTAAGGTTGTATTAACATAATGGTTGTTCAATCTGACTACACCATTGCACGGTTGTTTTAACATAATGGTTGTTAAAGTTTGACTCCACCGTTGCAAGGTTGTTTTAACATAATGGTTGTTAAAGTTTGACTCCACCATTGCAAGGTTTTATTAACAAAATGGTTGTTAAAGTTTGACTCCATCATTGCAAAGTTGTTTAAAGGTGAAATTTAGCGTGTTTTTATGAGCATATATTCTGAAATATATGTATATAATATACAATCTGTTCCAATATTACACTTATTGGTTGTCCCGTTTTCTCACAGTAGCCAATTTTATCTCATAGCGCACACGCTTGAGTTTCGCCCTTTTTGAAGACAGGTAAGTGTCACGTGATCCTGTGACGTCATTGGTACCAAACGATCAGCGGTGTCGCATTGAGTTGTATAGTATTGTCTATGTAGGATTAAGTTTTATGGTACGTGTTAAAAATGCCGTGTGCTGTAGCTGGGTGTCAAAGTGTGCATAAAAAAGGACAATCTAATAACATCATTTTTTTTCGTTTTCCTAATCAGGTTAATGATAGATTAAGATTTGAATTGTGGGTGGACCGCTGTCGACGAAAATCGCCCGTCGCGTCAAAAAAATGGGAACCTTCGAAAGACGCGCGAGTTTGTAGTAAACACTTTGAGTTGGATTCGTGGGAAATCCATCCTTTGGTTTCATTTTCATTGAATTTGAAGGACAGACGGCCATGCAGATTAAAAACAACAGCGATACCAACAATATTTTCCTACAAAAATGAGAAGTGCCTAACCCCGCCGTCTCCGAGCAAGTTTTATTCGCCGATTCGACCGGCGTTGAGGAAGAAATTATTAAGAGGTAAGATAGAAGTTTTTGTTCAGTTATCTTAGCAATTCCTCGGGTATGTGTATGATAAATTGTAGAAAGGTATATAGTCTTAGATCTGTACATCGTGATTGTTTAGCTGTTGAATTAGATGCATGCGTCTTACGTGAACGGCGCTAATATAATGTAGCCGTCTTTTTCAAAAGATCGCTAAAAAGGTTTAGCATATGAATGTAAATGAATTCGGTGAAATAAACACTGTCGTTGTTTCAATATATATTTTGTAGTATTTTTTTTTTGTTTTGTTTTAAATTATACACCTTCTTCTGCCAATAGTGTTATAGATTTATATAGTTATATATCGGTCTCTGGATTTGAAAATAATGACAAAATGTTTCATGGATGTCTATTAAAACGCAGAAAATTGATAATGTTACTAGCTATTATATTAGTTCAGTAATGTTGTATGGCAAAACAACAACAATAACGGCTTTTACCTCATGCAGTAAGTAAAATAAGTGCTTTACAAGCATATATATACTTTATATTCTAAATAAAAAAATTGTTAGGTCTGTTTTTTCGATCTCTACATGTACATAATACATTATGTCGTGCTCATAATACATTTGACTATATTATTTAGATCATCTTCGTGCGCGATGAACTAACTAGTTTCTCACGCATCATATATCCGTCTTGTGCAATACGCGGCTCGCCGCGGCGGTATTGCACCGCTCACGGAATTGCAATATACAGGAAATGTAGGCATATCATAAAACTACGTTTCCCTAAATGGTGCGTGATTTTGTCATATACCGACGTATGTACCCTGATTAGGCTGTACTTCAATAGGGCACCGCAATAGTTGATTAGTCGCTGTGTGGTATATTGTTATTTGGCGGCACGTGGAGAGCGTGTCATACTGCAAATCCGAATCTCATACACCACTATAGACTGTTTTGGAGGCGGCGGGGACTTATGGTATATAGAATACTATAGAAATTAGATGCTGTTACATTTATTTATTTATCAATTATACTTACTAGACTCTAAATATATTTTTTCAATGTCTATTTTTCGGCAAAAATAAAGTCCTTATAATCTGACGCTCGTATTAATGTACAAGTATTAGACCATGTCCATTCATTCGGAATATACTGCATTTCGCGCTTAGTGTAAATGTACCGAGATATTGCAGCGTTGCTGGTGACTTTCAGAATTTCGATGACCTGCACCGCGTTCAACTTCCTCATCGCCATCGGTTGATGAATCCGAGGTATTTTCATCCTCAGACACGAATTCTGGCTCAAAATCGTAAGGTTGCACATTGTGCAACCTTCTTATCATGGGCATTTCATCTGACTCAGCATCATAGTCGCTTAATTCCGACATTTTCACACACACTATACTGTTTTTGCGTGCTTTCCCTATGTACAAATGGTTTCGTTTTGTTCCCAATGACGTCACTTCCGGTTTTACGAAGAAGAGTTTTCCCCCTTTGATTTTTTTCCAATTTTTTAGCGTAGCCTGTTCGTCTTTTCGGTTTTTATCTTTAAAAACATATTTTCACTAAAAATACATCAATAGCATAGTTACCATCGTATTTATAATGATATTTGATAATTAAAAACATATCAACAACGGATTTGTTGATTTAGGACAAATTTCTGCTTTAACATAATGGTTGTTACAGGTTGGCTACACCATTGCAAGTTTTTTTTAACATAATGGTTGTTAAAGTTTGACTCCACCATTGCAAGGTTGTTTTTACATAATTGTTGTTACGGTTTGACTACACCATTGTAAGGTTCTTTTAACATAATTGTTGTTAAAGTTTGACTCCATCATTGCAATGTTGTTTTAACATAATGTTTGTTACAGTTTGCCTACACCATTGTAAGGTTGTTTTAACATAATGGTTGTTCAATCTGACTACACCATTGCAAGGTTGTTTTAGCATAATGGTTGTTAAAGTTCGACTCCACCATTGCAAAGTTATCTTAACATAATGGTTGTTAACGTTTGACTACACCATTGCAAGGCTGTTTTAACATAATGGTTGTTCAAATCTGACTACACCATCGCAATGTTGTTTTAACATAATGGTTGTTACAGTTTAATTACACCATTGTCAGTTTATTTTTACATACTTATTGTTTAAGTTTGGCTACAAGATTGCAATGATGTTTTAACATAAGTGTTGTTACAGTTTGGCTACACCATTGCAAAGTTGTTTTAAAATAATTATTGTTACATATTTGTAACACCATTGCAAGGTTGTTTTAATGTAATTGTTGTTGAAGTCTGACAATACCACTGCAAAGTTGTTTTAACATAATTGTTGATAAAGTTTGACTCCACCATTGTAAGGTTCTTTTAACATAATTGTTGATAAAGTTTGACTCCATCATTGTAAGGTTCTTTTAACATAATTGTTGTTACAGTTTGGCTACACCATTGCAAGGTTGTATTAACACAATGGTTGTTCAAATCTAAACACCACCGTTGAAAGGTTGTTTTAACATAATGGTTGTTAAAGTTTGACTACACCATTGAAAAGTTGTTTAAAACATTTGTTGTTACAGTTTGACTATACCATTGCAAGGTTGTTTTAGCATAATAGTTGTTAAAGTTTGACTCCACCAATGCAAGGTTGTTTTAACATAATTGTTCAAGTTTGATTCCACAATTGCAAAGTTGTACTTATCATAACGGTTGTTAAAGGTCGAATCCACCATTGCAATGTTGTTTTAACATAATGGTTGTTCAAATCTAAACGCCACCGTTGCAAGTTTTTTTTAACATAATGGTTGTTACAGTTTGACTACACCATTGCAAAGTTGTTTTAACATAATTGTTGTTACAGTTTGACTACACCATTGCAAGGTTGTTTTAACATAATGGTTGTTCAATCTGACTACACCATTGCAAGGTTGTTTTAGCATAATGGTTGTTAAAGTTCGACTCCACCATTGCAAAGTTATCTTAACATAATGGTTGTTAACGTTTGACTACACCATTGCAAGGCTGTTTTAACATAATGGTTGTTCAAATCTGACTACACCATCGCAATGTTGTTTTAACATAATGGTTGTTACAGTTTAATTACACAATTGTCAGTTTATTTTTACATACTTATTGTTTAAGTTTGGCTACAAGATTGCAATGATGTTTTAACATAAGTGTTGTTACAGTTTGGCTACACCATTGCAAAGTTGTTTTAAAATAATTATTGTTACATATTTGTAACACCATTGCAAGGTTGTTTTAATGTAATTGTTGTTGAAGTCTGACAATACCACTGCAAAGTTGTTTTAACATAATTGTTGATAAAGTTTGACTCCACCATTGTAAGGTTCTTTTAACATAATTGTTGATAAAGTTTGACTCCATCATTGTAAGGTTCTTTTAACATAATTGTTGTTACAGTTTGGCTACACCATTGCTAGGTTGTATTAACACAATGGTTGTTCAAATCTAAACACCACCGTTGAAAGGTTGTTTTAACATAATGGTTGTTAAAGTTTGACTACACCATTGAAAAGTTGTTTAAAACATTTGTTGTTACAGTTTGACTATACCATTGCAAGGTTGTTTTAGCATAATAGTTGTTAAAGTTTGACTCCACCAATGCAAGGTTGTTTTAACATAATTGTTCAAGTTTGATTCCACAATTGCAAAGTTGTACTTATCATAACGGTTGTTAAAGGTCGAATCCACCATTGCAATGTTGTTTTAACATAATGGTTGTTCAAATCTAAACGCCACCGTTGCAAGTTTTTTTTAACATAATGGTTGTTACAGTTTGACTACACCATTGCAAAGTTGTTTTAACATAATTGTTGTTACAGTTTGACTACACCATTGCAAGGTTGTTTTAACATAATGGTTGTTCAAATCTGACTACACCATTGCAAAGTTGTTTTAACATAATTGTTGTTACAGTTTGACTACACAATTGCAAGGTTGTTTTAACATAATGGTTGTTCAAATCTGACTACACCATTGCAAAGTTGTTTTAACATAATTGTTGTTACAGTTTGACTACACCATTGCAAAGTTGTTTTAATATAATTGTTGTTACATTTTGACTACACCATTGCAATGTTGTTTTAACATAATGGTTGTTCAAATCTAAACGCCACCGTTGCAAGTTTTTTTTAACATAATGGTTGTTCAAATCTGACTACACCATTGCAAAGTTGTTTTAACATAATTGTTGTTACAGTTTGACTACACCATTGCAAGGTTGTTTTAACATAATGGTTGTTCAAATCTGACTACACCATTGCAAAGTTGCTTTAATATAATTGTTGTTACAGTTTGAGTACACCATTGCAAAGTTGTTTTAACATAATTTTTGTTACAGTTTGACTACACCATTGCAAGGTTGTTTTAACATAATGGTTGTTCAAATCTGACTACACCATTTGCAAGGTTGTTTTAACATAACGGTTGTTCAAATCTGACTACACCATTGCAATGTTATTTTAACATAATGGTTGTTCAAATCTAAACGCCACCGTTGCAAGTTTTTTTTATCATAATGGTTGTTACAGTTTGGCTACACCATTGCAAGGTTGTTTTAACATAATTGTTGTTACAGTTTGACTACACCATTGCAAAGTTGTTTTAACATAATTGTTGTTACAGTTTGGCTCCACCATTGCAAGGTTGTTTTAACATAATTGTTGTTGAAATCTGACTACACCATTGAAAAGTGGTTTTAACATAATTGTTGTTGAAATCTGATTACACCATTTGCAATGTTGTTTTAACATAATGGTTGTTAAAGTTTGACTACACCATTGCAAGATTGTTTTAACATAATGGTTGTTCAAATCTAAACGCCACCGTTGCAAGTTTTTTTTAACATAATGGTTGTTACAGTTTGACTACACCATTACAAAAGAGTATGATAGTGGTTGTTTTAACACAAAATTGTTGAAATCTGACTACACCATTGAAAAGTTGTTTTAACATAATGGTTGTTAAAGTTTGACTCCACCATTGCAAAGTTGTTTTAACATAATGTTGTTACAGGTTGACTACACCATTGCAATGTTGTTTTAACATAATGGTTGTTAAAGTTTGACTACACCATTGCAAGGTTGTTTTAACATAATGGTTGTTAAAGTTTGACTACACCATTGCAAGGTTGTTTTAACATAATGGTTGTTCAAATCTAAATGCCACCGTTGCAAGTTTTTTTAACATAATGTTGTTACAGGTTGACTACACCATTGGAAGGTTGTTTTGACATAATGGTTGTTACAGTTTGACTACACCATTACAAATCTTTATAACATAATTGTTGTTACAATGTGGTTACACTATTGCATGGTTAGGGCATAACTGTTGTTGAAATCTGACTACACCATTGAAAATTTGTTTTAACATAATGGTTGTTAAAGTTTGACTCCAACAATTGCAATGTTGTTTTAACATAATGGTTGTTAAAGTTTGACTACACCAGGGCTATACAAATAACTTGTTTAGCCACTAGTCTGTGACTAGTCACCCTGTCAAAAGTGACTTGTCCCAAAAAAATGGTCACAAGTCCTGAATTCTTTCTATTTCTCAATATGCTAAAACTTTGTCTTATTTTAACAAATTTGAATAATCATTATAATTCATTACACACAGTAAATGAAATGATCCTTATTGACTCTTCAGACAATTGATGTATGTTTCAGTTGTATAGATTGTAGGCTGCCATTGGTTGAAACAATACTAGTAATAGCAAGAATATTATGCTACACAGAGGAGCAATCTGGAGTGTCTTCTCAGTTCTTGTAGATACCGGGATGCACACACTTTATGAGGTTCTTGTCTGAGCCAGACAAAAACACGGGTCAGACACAAACACTTGCAGAATTTGCAAAACATTTTGTTGTCATCCTTATGATATACTAACCATGAGAAGGCAGTCTTCGAATTAAGCCCGAAGCCCGGGGCTAGTGATTTTTTTTTAATTTATGTAGTCGGGCTAAAGTAAAATGCACGGATTTTCACTGAGTATATAAGAATTCGGGCTAGTGACAAAAAAAACTTAATTCAAAGACTGGAAGGCATCTACATGTAACCAGTGTCATTTAAAAGTCCTGTCACGTTTGTTAACATCATATTTTTGGTTTTTATCCACTACACCAGATGATTTTGACTTTTTGGTTGTCTGTCAATCACAATTCTACAATTTTCCTATATTTATTTTTACTTTCATTTTCAATCTGAATATTTTCCTTATTTTTAACACCGAAAAAGTTCATTTTTGAGATGTAAACATTAGCACTGCTGAATATAAAATCAAACTGATTATGTATATCACTCCATTTGGTTTTTAATAAAAATAATTGACAACTCAATTCTTCGAACGTTATTAGAACACTAACTATGCACAAACCGTTATCCCACCTGCCGTTCATGTCTGGTACAATTACGCTAAAAAATTCACTGAGAAACAGCAAACAAGAGGCCCAAGAGGGCCTGTGGACGCTCTACTGGCTAACATGGCTCTTATAACATCAATGAAGCGAGTGACTGCCATTTACGTTTTTTTTAAGTTTCGGGCAAAAAACAGATATTTTACTATATCAAGGGACATAACTAAAGAATCTGGTAAAGTTTGGTAAAGATCAGATGAAAAATGAAGGCCCTATATTAACGAGGCAAAATATGCATTTTAAACTTAATAAAGAGCCGTAACTCCTCTGTTACTGGTCCGACTGGTCCAACGAGCTTTCATTGACATTAACAATCTGATAAAGTTTGGTAAAGATCTGAAGAAAAATGAAGGCCCCATCATCTTAACGAGGCAAAATATATTATTTTGAACTAAATCAAGGGCCATAACTCAACTGTTACTGGTTCGATATGAATGGTTTTCGAACTTGTCCGAGCTTTCATTGATATTAACAATCTGATAAAGTTTGGTAAAGATCGGATGAACAATGAAGCCACTATCGTCTTAAAGAGGCAAAATATAGCATTTTTAACTAAATCAAGGGCCATAACTCCGATGTTACTTGTCCGATATGGCTGGTTTCGAACTTTTCGAGCTTTCAACGACATTAACAATCTGATAAAGTTTGGTAAAGATCGAATGAACAGTAAAGCCCCTATCATCTTAACGAGGCAAAAAATATAGCATTTTTAATTAAATCAAGGGCCATAACTCCGCTGTTACTAGTCTGATATGGCTGGTTTTCGAACTTGCCCGAGCTTTCATTGATATTAACAATGTGGTAAAGTTTGGTAAAGATAGGATCACAAATGAAGGCCCTATCATCTTAACAAGGCAAAATATTGCAATATAGCATTTTGAACTAAATCAAGGACCATAACTCCGCTGTTACTGGTCCGATCTGGCTGGTTTTCGAAATTGTCCCAGCTTTCATTGATATTAACAACCTGTTAAAGTTTGGTAAAGACGGATTAAAAATGAAGGCCCTATCGTCTTAACGAAACAAAAGTTACATGGTTACATGTAAAAGCCTACTTTGCCACTGACCGTTCCAAGGCGGTAGCCCTATTGTCAACCCTTTTGTGTTTGTGATGTTGTTTGCATTTTTTATTACTTTTGTCTTTTCGTTTGTCTGTTTGCGTGTTTGTTTTTGTGTTTTGTGGTTGACTGTCGTCCTTGAATGCTGCTTTCCCTGTCCGATATTTTCATCCTTTTTTAACGACGGACGTACAACGGACGGACGACGGACGGACGGACAACTCGGCATCCCATAAGCTCTACTGGCCCTACCGTTTCATATCAAACATGCTTCCATTATCAAACGTCCTTAGTTTCTTTACACATCAAAAGATTGCCAACAAATCAGCCTGATTGCTAATTAATCAACGTGTTAGTGTAATTGTTTGAATGTATCTCCATTTTCAGCTCACCACGTGACGAACAGGTGATTTACCTGTAGTAGTTGTTTCATTGGCTAGCGGGTTTGGATCAGGTCAATTGATTGGATAATGTCGATAATGACGAGTCGACTGTCAATTAAAGTAATTTGGAGGCGGGACTTTTGGCATGCTTTATTGTTGATAAAATTGCCCCGGGTCATCGCTGATCGCCACTGTGGATGCTTATTGCATTACATAAGCGAGTGCAATTAAAGAATTACTTTGAGAAGTGTGCTGGGGTTGTTTTATGACAGGTGGCCCGACACTGTTAATTGGACAAATCTGAGACTGAAATCTTCAAACAGTGACGCGTCCGACTTTCTCTTTTTTAAAAATTGGACTAGTCCAGGACGGAAATCTTTGAAAAAGTGACACGCCCGACTGTGGGTTGGGACTAGTCCCGGGCGTCGGGCTATCAGATTTGTACAGCCCTGTCAGTTTAACACCATTGCAAGGTTGTTCTAACATAATTTTTGTTACATTTTGGCTACACCATTGGAAAGTCATTTTAACATAATAGTTGTTAAAGTCTGACTCCACCATTGCAAGGTTGTTTTAACATAGCTGTTGTTACAGTTTGGCTACACCATTGCAAGGTTGTCTTAACATAATGGTTGTTTAAGTTTGACTACACTATTGTAAGCTTCTTTTAACATAATTATTGTTACAGTTTGACTACACCATTGCAAGGTTGGTAAAACATAATGGTTGTTAAAGTTTGACTACACCATTGCAAAGTTGTTTAAACACAACTGTTTTTACAGTTTGACTACACTATTGCTAGGTTGTTTTAGCATAATGGTTCAAAAAATTTGACTACCATTGCAAGGTTCTTTTAACATAATTGTTGTTACAGTTAGGCTACACCATTGCAGGGTTGTTTTAACATAATGGTTGTTAAAGAAATATAAAAAGATCGGACAGGGAAAGTAGCATTCAAGGAGGACAGTCAACCACAAAATACAGAAACAAACACGCAAACAGACAAACAAGAAGGCAAAAGTAATAATAAATGCAAACGACATCACAAACACAAAAGGGTTGCCAATAGGGCTACTGCCTTGGACTAGTTAGGCTACACCATTGCAGAGTTGTTTTAACATAATGGTTGTTACAGTTTGGCTACACCATTGCAAGGTTGTCTTAGGCCAAATAAAAAAATAGAGGTGTGGTGCAGGTAACTCGACCGACCCTTTTTGAAGGAGCCGACCCTAAAACTTTTTATGCAAAAATTAAACAAGAGGTCAATGACCTTGAAGCTCTACTGATTGATTTTGATTTCAGGAAGCAGTCGCTACAGACTTGTTTTTTAAAAATATATTTTTAGCCGTGGCGGCCATCTTGAATTTCCAGCCGACCTGAAATTTTGCTAGGATCAATTAGACATCAAGAGCACCACTCCTGTGAAGTTTCATGAAAATCCGTCAAGTTGTTTCAGAGGAGTAGTCGCTACAAGTTTTCATTATATAATTCTATGTAAACAAAGATGGCCGCTGGCAGCCATGTTTAACGTCGAATCAAAACGATTTTTGACAAGGACCAACATCATGTCATGCTGATCATTTTAGAAAAAGTCCCATATCAATATCACTTATAGTTTTCAAAAAGTAGTCGCTACAAACTTGTTTTTTAAAAACCTATTTTTAGATTTGGCGGCCATCTTGGATTTCACATCAACATGAATTTTTGCTAGGATCAACTAGACTTCATGGGCAACATTTCTGTAAAGTTTCATGAAAATCCATTCAGTAGTTTCAGAGGAGTTGTCGCTACAAAAAAAAGTTTACGAACAGACAGACGGACGACGGACGCCGCACCACGGCATAAGCTCTCTGCTGATCTCTGATCAGTAGAGCTAAAAATTAAAAAAAAAAAAAAAAACATAAAAAAAAAATGTTTGTTACTGCAAACAATTCTAACTCAAGGTATAGTTATTAACATATTAAATTCATTATCAGAATTGAATTTATTATTGAGAAAAAAAAAAGAAGCCTACCTACCTACCCTATTTTTTTTGCCAGTGTTACCTGAAACACATCTATTTTTCTGTTTGGCCTTAACATAATGGTTGTTAAAGTTTGACTCAGTACGGAACAATAATCAAAAGGAAACAAGTATAGTAAATCAATATGCATCATATAAAATACTGTCGACATATTTTCTCCATTTTGGTCATTGATCGTGTCGGTTATTTGAAGACTAGAACTGCAATTGTAGTATTTAAATTGCCGCATTATGTCTTTTGTTTTAAAATAAATAGATTAATTTACTGTACGGTTTAAATATATTCAAATGCTTACCAATAACATCTCGTATGTGTGCCAAATCATTTTCGTTTAAATGGATGCTTATCTCCAAGTCACGGCTAAGTGTTCTCCGTAGCAAGGCCTGTATTGGCAGTACTGATTCCTGCATTTTACCACTTTCATAGTATTGTAAACATGTCAGCAAAGCTGCTGTAGAATCACACTGGATATGAAGGATGACAGAACCTGTAGTGAAATTCGTTATTTTGGTATCTTCTCCTTCTATCCCATTTGCAAACTGTTCAAATGCATCGGTCCTTGGATTTGCATTCAATCCGGCCAACACGAGTTGCTCTGCTGCATCCACTGTTTCTTCATCATTAGAGCATAAATGCAATTCCGCACGAAAACCTGAATAATATTGTTTTATTATAAACTTAGGTTTTAACTGAGTAACGGCATTAGATCGTCATAAAAATAGTCACTTAAGCAAACAAAAAAAGAAAGAAAAAAAAAAACATCTTCCATATAAATCCAATTTTGAATACGTTTCATTTTTGATGAACCTTTTGTATCTGTATCACATTATGGTTATGGTGTTTTAAATTTAAGACATTTCTGTAAATATACACCGATAAGGTGGGAACCAGGATTAGATTAGAAATGGTTGTAGGTTGAGACATAAATTTGGAATCCTATGGACATCTATGTATACTCACTTAGAAATAGTCTATATGATTCCACCTACTTGCACTCGTATACATCGAATATAATATGAAATGGGTCTTCGATACTGCTAAAAAGGGACGTTATGTCATACATACTACAGGTACATTATATTATCAGTAAACAAGTCAAACCTGGTATCTTTCTAACGCATTTGTATTGGGCATTTGAGCGCTCTTTTCTGACTAGATCTTTTAGATCTGAAAAAGAAACCATAAATATTAAAATATTAACAATACTGTTAATGTCTAAATTTATGTGGGCAGAGTTTCACACGAATGTTTTTATATGAAAGAACGAAATAAAGCAAAAGGCATGTTACATGTCATACACAAAAAAATGGGCAAATCATACTGGATATTAAGTTTCAGAAATACAAAGACGGCACGGTTGTCCATTCGTGTCTCGTTTCAGTCCAGTCGGACTCCAGAATCCGTGCCATCTCATGCTAGTAATCTCTTCTGAAAAAACAACAAACAAACAAACAAAAGAAATATGCAAGACGCATTAAAGGTAATAATTAAACTGTTTATGTTATCATAGTATTTTATACAAAACAACCTCTTGAGCTCTGCTCACTGTCACAGAGCAGCGATCGTTATGAAGAGGAAGAACCATAACAGATGAAACGCTAAGGTAAATGTATATGTTCAGTATGAGCACATATAGGAACCATGCAATGCTGTATGATTAAGTTTATAATGAATTATTTAGCAGTTATTGACCGCTAAATACTGATTCTCCCACTTAGAAGAGTCCATACTTTGACATATATGGAGGAAATCTTTAATACAATCTTGTATAATTTGTATATGCATCACATGACCTTACTGAATTCTTAAATTATTCTATACAAGTATATAGACTCCATAAACGTTTGCAAATAATGTTTGTCCTTCCTGTAAATTCCTTCAAAAAAGACGGGACAGTTTTCATTAATTTAACAGAAGGGACGTTATGAATTAAAAGCTACCTGGAAACACTGGGAAATTGCGGACGGCATTTCTTTTCCAACTAGGCTTATTTTTAGCTGCGCTGTAAATTCGAAAGCATATCACACTCTCTCATGAAACTTCATACCTGTAAATAACCCTTGGCAGGGGAACAAATCCTATTGTTTTGAAAGAGGTCTGAATGTCAAAGGTGTATTATCCTTGGCGACAGAAGGAAACATTATTGTTTTTGAGGTCAATAGATAGATCAAGGTCGCTGCGACCTCATATAGACATGCGCGTCCTGCGCAAAAACTTCGGAAGCATAAACTCACTCACCCTTAGGAAACTTCATAGCTACACATTTCCTTTGATAAAAGAACAAATCCTATTGTTTTGGGTTGTCATTGTTCCTGGTAAGAGGAGGGATATTTTTTAGATCTGTAGGTGATAAAGTTCACACTGAGCTGCCAGTGACCAAATCCTGAGGAACAAATTCCTCACTGCAACTTGTTAGACAATTAAACCTACAATCTTGAAACGTTACAGAAATATTATCGATGGTAAAACAATGACGTCTAATGATTTTGGGATAAATAGGTCAAATGTCAAGGTCACAGGGCCTCGATCTTGGAAAAACACCTTCCACAATTAATAATTTTATACTAATATACCTACAAATTTGAAATTTATACATATAGTGTCCATGATGCAACACCGACCCCTATTGATTGTAAGGTCAAGATCATGACCGTGACCTGATCATGAAAAATTATTTCCCGCGTGTAATTCATGAACTATATGACCTACAATCTTGAAATAGTGCTTGATTAAAGAACCACTCATATCAATATATTTGCAAATACATTCCTGTATTACTGTATACTAAAGATCCATTTTCAGGTTTGTTTAGGGATGTATGTTGTTACTAATCATCGATATGTAACGGGTTATCCGAACATCTGCGGATAGTTTTGAATTCCTAAACCACTGTTTGTTAAAACCAGATTACTCA
The DNA here is from genome assembly GCA_037043455.1 of Cyrtodaria siliqua. NCBI lineage: Eukaryota > Metazoa > Mollusca > Bivalvia > Adapedonta > Hiatellidae > Cyrtodaria > Cyrtodaria siliqua. Next base: position 63,582 of record JAWPHD010002591.1, on the reverse strand, counting down.
TTTAACTTTTACATGTTTTATGTATATATCAATTAATTACTATAGTTTTCAATTCTTTCCAAAGCAACATACATTTTCCGTTTATTCATTGTTATAGAATATAAATGTGAACAACAATAATACAGAATGGGCCTATCCCTACTTCAGTATATTTCTATCTTACACGAAAGGTAAGATTGGATTGAAGTATCTCATTATACTATTTTACAATTTATAAAGTGTTCAATCGCAAACCCCAGAAACAATCTTCTCCTTACTGACAGAAACCGAAAGAAAGTAAGGTTAAGATTAAGGGTTGCTTTCTTTCACGTCTTTACATTTCCAAAAAGAGTCACATATTGACTATATTCTACTTCATAATTATTTTCAATCTTACCGAAACAAAAACAATGAAATATAAGATTGAAATGAAGTATTTTACATTTACTATCATAACCTATTTGCAGAGACCCATTGCATACCCCAATATAAGCATTACCATTACTGGGAAACCTATATGTCTCAAATATAAAATTCAGATTGGGGGTGGGTGGGGTAGGGCTGTTAGATCCCCCGACAATATTGTTTAACGTTTATTTAATTGTAAAACGGCATTACTATTTTAATAACTCCAATAATTATGAACGTTTATGGGTTGAGATGTATATACATATACCTAAACACACACATATACACATCATATATACAAATGCATATACATTATTAATCGAGACTACAATCGTATGTGAATGAACGTTATACTCTTTCCATTACTATTATTGTGTTTAACAATGCCATGAGTATCACTACCAAACATACACCCATTTCGACAAGTACGGTTATCTCAATCTAGAATAAAGATGACCGTTTTCTAAAACGTACAATACAGCAATACCAGTTTATGTGTGACACCAAAATTAAAGAATACTATAACATACTATACACTATTACACGTAATCAATTTCAATACGTCCTATATAGCAAAAGATTATTGCATCATGAAAAATAAGACTAAACCGTAGGAGATCATATTCGATATACAATTATTCAATACGAAAATGTAAGTAGAGCGAATTACTACCGGATATTAAAGTACATTGCAAATTAAACCCTTGACACACCGAATAGAAGCTAAAATAAGAACAAGCATGTGAGTACACTGTTTACAAAACAAATATATCCTTTGCAGACGACTGGTTATTATCTGGTTCAGGCTCGATACATCATTGTTCTCTTCCTTTGTGTGTCGATTTGCACAAGTCGCTTCGTGCAATAGTCGTTCAATTACAACCGCGCATTTTAATAATGCATATACTGAGCAAAAATAGAAACGTCCCCAACTATACCCATAGATTTAGACACAATGAAATTATATTTTATTTAATCTTATATGCCAATACCTTTGTTAAAGGCCAGCACTGTCATGAAAACTATTTTCTTTGAATCATACTTGTGAGCAAACTTATTCCCCTTGATTTGGTTTAAACAGCATTTCCGGGTCTTGTGGTTAAAACTTTGAGTTAACACAGTTTTGTTATATTGAAATAAACAGAGAATGGCCTCATCACCACAAAAACAGAGAAAGGACGCTGATCTTTTCACTCATTTTTGCGCCATACAGCTTTCAAGAACGAATATTTTCAGATTACCTCCCTTTATAATAAAACTATAGTGATTTCGCAATTTTGATAAAACATGTTTTAACAGCAACAGACAAACTCCAGTTTTTGATGATTATTAATATTGATCAGAATGAATGAGTGATAAGTATAAAATGATAAAATTATATCTAGATCGGTGTATAAAGTGTAACAAAGTCAACCCTATGCAAATCACAGCTTAAAAGAGGGACGTTTCTATTTTTGCTGAGTATACATACAAGACTGTTGTTGTAGATACATTCTATAACGCGAGTTATACTGTTCAAAATTGTTTGCGATTTCGATTATGTTTTATTAAATGAGTTTGTCTAGGTTAAGATAATACATATAGTATTGTTTATTTTGTCACATTATGTATGTATGTTTTAAAGTTATATTATTGCTTATGTATCACATTATTTATGTATATTTCACCGCGAACGCCAGAATTCTATGGCCATAACTCCGACTTTACTTATTTGATCTGACTGGTTTTCCAACGTGTCCAAGCGTTCATTGATATTAACAATCTAGTAAGTTTGGTAAAGATCGAATGAAAAAATGAAGGCCCTATCGTCTTTACAGGGCAAAGTACAGCATTTTAAACTAAATCAAGGGCAAAACGCCTCTGTTAATGATCAGATTTGACTGTTTTTTTAACTTTCATTATTATTATTAATTTGGTAAAGTTTGGTACTAGAAGGGTGTTCCATGAAACAATTGTATCGCCTGCTATGTGCTTATTTCACAAAGTACAATCTAACAATAAAGTTTGAAGACATGCGGTGCAATCCTTCATGAATTATAAATGGAGCAGTTTGTTTTCTTTAAAGTGTTAAAGTTTAAGAAAAGAGGCATACATCTGCACTGGATAATAGACAAGGAAGAATTGTCATGATCATAGGTCAATACTTATACCAAGTTATGAGCTAGGTTAGGTTTCAGGTTAACGTTTTATGAAAAGGGAGCATAACTCTTCTAAAATAAAAGTCCGAGATATTGGACACATGTAACGACACCCCTTCAGTTAAGATGAATATGTGTGTGAAGTTTCATGAATATAGGTCAAATACTTTTCACGTTATGGCCATTTATGAGCTTGGTAATGTTGCAGATTAAAGTTTTAGGAAAAGGAGCTTAACTCTGCTGAAAGAGTTATTGGCCATAGGTAATACTATTCTGTGTGGTAAGATGATTAAATGTTTGAAGTTTAATGAATATAAGTCAAATACTTCTTAAGTTAAGGCAAGTTATGAGCTTGGTCAAAATGAATGTCAGAGTTATTGGTCATGGGTAACAATAATATGTGTGATAATATGTGTGTGAAGTTTCATGAATATATGTCAAACACTTTTCAAGACGACAAAGTGATCCCTAAGTGTCTGCCATGCTACGCAGATGACACAAAAATGAAGGCCCTATCTTCTTAATGAAGAAAAATACAGCATTTTTAACTAAAAAAAGGGCCATAACTATGTTGTTACTGGTCCGATCTGGCTGTTTTTGGAACCTGTCTGTGCTTTTATTGATATTAACAATCTGGTAAAAATTGGTAAAGATCGGAAGAAAAAGTAAGGCCCTTTTGTGTTAACGAGACAAATTATAGCATATTTTCAGATAAGAAATCGGTGGAACCGATGGCTGTTCCGCGAATAAAGGTACACATATGAAATACAATCGGATGGAAAATGTAGGATGAGTTAAGCTTACAAGCTTTAGTTGTTTTTAAACATTTGGTAAAGTTGTCTTGATGCCACGTTTTCGTAAGTTCAACATGAAGACACCGTGCATAATGCATTATAATAAGACTATTTTAACGTCTGAGAGAGACCGTTTGACCAACAACCGTCCTAAACAAGGACGTCCAGGTTTTACGTCACATCAAGATGACGTTCACTTTCGTCTCAAGCACCTACGTCAGCACTTCCGCACTCCAGCAAAAACTGCCGTAAAACCCGTGAAACCATCTTGAACATAATGGGTCCTCCTAACAACCGAATACTTTGTTTGTATTTGCTGCCCGCGTTATATGACGTAACACTTGGTTTGGCTTATGAACGTTTATCTGAAACTCAGATTCACACAAAACTAGTGGAATATTAATATGAGACCTAAATACTGTGTACCGAAATAAAACTAAAGTTTTAAGTTAAATGCACGTCAAAAATGTGCTGATAATATGCGTTACAAGACATCAAACTGATACTTCCTATGAAGCTTCGTGAAAATCTGATGAAAAACGTAGGAGGAGTTAAGCGGACAAGGTTTACAGTCGAAAATCTTCAAAGTCCCGTTACTCCTCCAAAATCACACAACCGGAACCTCGCGACAATATGCGCTACTAGACATCATACTGATACTTCCTATAATGTTTTATGCAAATCGGATGAAAAATATAGACGGAGTGAAGCGGACAAGAAAACGGACAGACAGATGTACGGACATACGGACGGACATGACGGCAACTATATGCTCCCCATTTCGTGGAGCATAAAAATCAAGGATCATAACTCCGGTGTTACTGCTCCGATGTGGCTAGTTTACAAACTCATCCGAGTTTTCAATGATATCAACAAGCTGCTAAAACTTGAAAAATATCCGATGAAAAATGAAGGCCTAAAATTTTCTGAAAATTAAGTTAAACACAAAACAAGAGGTCAATGACCTTGAAGCTCTACTGATCGATTTTGATTTCAGGAAGTAGTCGTTACAAACTTGTTTTTTGAAAATCTATTTTTAGCCGTGGCGGCCATCATGATTTCACTTCAACATGAATTTTGGCTAGGATCAACTAGACTTCATGGGCAACATTTCTGTAAAGTTTCATGAATATCCATCCAGTAGTTTCAGAGGAGTAGTCGCTACAAATAAAACTTTATGGACAGACGAACGGACGGACGACGGACGCCGCACCACTTTATCAGCTCTTGCTGATCTCTGATCAAAAGAGCTAAAAACAATGAAAAAAAAATGAAAAAAAAAATGAAAAAAAAATATCAAATAAAAATAAATAAAAACAAGAGATCAATGACCTTGAAGCTCTACTGATTGATTTTGATTTCAGGAAGTAGTCGGTACAAACATGTTTTTTGGAACATTTTTTTTTAGCCGTGGCGGCCATCTTGAATTTCCGTGCCGACCTGAAATTTTGCTAGAATCAATTAGACACCAAGAGCAACATTCCTGTGAAGTTTCATGAAAATCCGTCAAGTAGTTTCAGAGGAGTAGTCGCTACAAGTTTTCATTATATAACTCTATGTAAACAAAGATGGCCGCTGACAGCCATGTTTAACATCGAATCAAAACGTTTTTTGACAAGGACCAACATCATGTCATGCTGATCATTTTAGAAAATGTCCAATATCAATATCACTTATAGTTTTCAAGAAGTACTGTCGTCGCTACAAACTTGTATTTTAAAAATCTATTTTTAGCCATGGCGGCCATTTTGAATTTCCGGCCGACCTGAAATTTTGCTAGGATCAATAAGACATCAAGAGCAACATTCCTGTGAAGTTTTATGAAAATCCGTAAAGTAGTTTCAGAGGAGTAGTCGCTACAAGTTTTCATTATATAACTCTATGTAAACAAAGATGGCCGCTGGCAGCCATGTTTAACTTTGAATCAAAATAATGTTCGACTCGGATAACAATTATGTCATGCTGATCATTTTAGAAAAAGTCCCATATCAATATCTCTTATAGTTTTCAAGAAGTAGTCGCTACAAAACTTATTTTTTAAAAATATATTTTTAGCCATGGCGGCCATCCTGAATTTCCGGACAACCTGAAATTTTGTTAAGATCAATAAGACATCAAGAGCAACATTCGTGTGAATTTTCATGAAAATCCGTCAAGTAGTTTCAGAGGAGTAGTCGCTACAAGTTTTCATTATATAACTCTATGTAAACAAAGATGGCCACTGGCAGCCATGTTTAACGTGGAATAGAAATAATGTTTGACTCGAATAACCGTCATGTCATGCTGATCATTTTAGAAAAAGTCCCATATCAATATCACTTATAGTTTTCAAGAAGTAGTCGCTACAAACTTATTTTTTTTAAATCTATTTTTAGCTGTGGCGGCCATCTTGAATTTCTGGCCGATCTGAAATTTTGCTAGGATCAATAAGACATCAAGAGCAACATTCCTGTGAAGGTTCATGAAAATCCGTCAAGTAATTTCAGAGGAGTAGTCGCTACAAGTTTTCAATATATAACTCTATCTAACAAAGATGGTCGCTGACAGCCATGTTTAACATCGAATCAAAACAATTTTTGACAAGGACCAACATCATGTCATGCTGATCATTTTAGAAAAAGTGACATATCAATATCACTTATAGTTTTCAAGAAGTAGTCGCTACAAAGTTGTATTTTGAAAATCTATTTTTAGCCATGGCGGCCATCTTGAATTTCCGGCCGACCTGAAATTTTGCTAGGATCAATTAGACATCAAGTGCAACATTCGTGTGAAGTTTCATGAAAATCCGTCAAGTAGTTTCAAAGGAGTAGACGCTACAAGTTTTCATTATATAACTCTATGTAAACAAAGATGGCCACTGGCAGCCATGTTTAACGTCGAATCAAAATAATGTTCGACTCGGATAACCATCATGTCATGCTGATCATTTTAGAAAAAGTCCTATATCCATATATCTAATAGTTTTCAAGAAGTAGTCGCTACAATCTTATTTTTTTTAAATCCATTTTTAGCCGTGGCGGCCATCTTGATTTTGCTGCCTACCTGAAATTTTGCTAGGATCAATTAGACATCAAGAGCAACATTTATGTGACGTTTCACGAAAATCCGTCAAGTACTTTCAGAGGAGTAGTCTATACATTTTTTCTTTATATAACTCTATGTAAACAAAGATGGCCACTGACAGCCATGTTTAACATTGAATCAAAATAATGTTCGACTCGAATAACCACTATGTCATGCTGATCATTTTAGAAACAGTCCCATATCAATATCTCTTATAGTTTTCAAGAAGTAGTCGCTACAAAACTTATTTTTTAAAAATATATTTTTAGCCATGGCGGCCATCCTGAATTTCCGGACAACCTGAAATTTTGTTAAGATCAATAAGACATCAAGAGCAACATTCGTGTGAATTTTCATGAAAATCCGTCAAGTAGTTTCAGAGGAGTAGTCGCTACAAGTTTTCATTATATAACTCTATGTAAACAAAGATGGCCACTGGCAGCCATGTTTAACGTGGAATAGAAATAATGTTTGACTCGAATAACCGTCATGTCATGCTGATCATTTTAGAAAAAGTCCCATATCAATATCACTTATAGTTTTCAAAAAGTAGTCGCTACAAACTTATTTTTTAAATATATTTTTAGCTGTGGCGGCCATCTTGAATTTCTGGCCGATCTGAAATTTTGCTAGGATCAATAAGACATCAAGAGCAACATTCCTGTGAAGGTTCATGAAAATGCTTATCATTTTAGAAAAAGTCCCATATCAATATCTCTTATAGTTTTCAAGAAATAGTCGCTACAATCTTATTTTTTTTAAATATATTTTTAGCCGTGGCGGCCATCTTGATTTTGCTGGCGACCTGAAATTTTGCTAGGATCAATAAGACATCAAGAGCAACATTCCTGTGAAGTTTTATGAAAATCCGTCAAGTAGTTTCAGAGGAGTAGTCGCTACAAGTTTTCATTATATAACTCTATGTAAACAAAGATGGCCGCTGGCAGCCATGTTTAAGGTCGAATCAAAACGATTTTCGACAAGGACCAACATCATGTCATGCTGATCATTTTGGAAAAAGTCCCATATCAATATCTCTTATAGTTTTCAAGAAGTAGTCGCTACAATCTTATTTTTTAAAAATCTATTTTTAGCCGTGGCGGCCATCTTGATTTTGCTGGCGACCTGAAATTTTGCTAGGATCAATAAGACATCAAGAGCAACATTCCTGTGAAGTTTTATGAAAATCCGTAAAGTAGTTTCAGAGGAGTAGTCGCTACAAGTTTTCATTATATAACTCTATGTAAACAAAGATGGCCGCTGGCAGCCATGTTTAACGTCGAATCAAAACGATTTTCGACAAGGACCAACATCATGTCATGCTGATCATTTTAGAAAAAGTCCCATATCAATATATCTTATAGTTTTCAAGGAGTAGTCGCTACAAACTTATTTTTTAAAAATCTGTTTTTAGCCATGGTTGCCATCTTGAATTTCTGGCCGACCTAATAAAATTCTGGGATCAATTAGACATCAAGAGCAACATTCCTGTGAAGTTTCATAACAAGAGGTCAATGACCTTGAATTTCCGGCCAATCTGAATTTTTGCTAGGATCAATTAGACATCAAGAGCAACATTCCTGTGAAGCTTCATGAAAATCCGTCAAGCAGTTTCAGAGGAGTAGTCGCTACAAGTTTTCATTATATAACTCTATGTAAACAAAGATGGCCGCTGACAGCCATGTTTAACATTGAATCAAAACAATTTTTGACAAGGACCAACATCATGTCATGCTGATCATTTTAGAAAAAGTGCAATATCAATATCACTTAGAGTTTTCAAGAAGTAGTCGCTACAAACTTGTATTTTGAAAATCTATTTTTAGCCATGGCGGCCATCTTAAATTTCCGGCCGACCTGAAATTTTGCTAGAATCAATTAGACATCAAGAGCAACATTCCTGTGAAGTTTCATGAAAATCCGTCAAGTAGTTTCAGAGGAGTAGTCGCTACAAGTTTTCATTATATAACTCTATGTAAACAAAGATGGCCACTGGCAGCCATGTTTAACGTGGAATCAAAATAATGTTCAACTCGGATGACCATCATGTCATGCTGATCATTTTAGAAAAAGTCCCATATCAATATCTCTTATAGTTTCAAGAAGTAGTCGCTACAAACTTATTTGAAGTTTCATGAAAATCCGTCAAGTAGTTTCAGAGGAGTAGTCGCTACAAGTCTTCATTATATAACTCTATGTAAACAAAGATGGCCGCTGGCAGCCATGTTTAACGTCGAATCAAAACGATTTTCGACAAAGACCAACGTCATGTCATGCTGATCATTTTAGAAAAAGTCCCATATCAATATCCCTTAGAGTTTTCAAGAAGTAGTCGCTACAAACTTGTTTTTTAAAAACCTATTTTTAGCTTTGGCGGCCATCTTGGATTTCACATCAACATGAATTTTTGCTAGGATCAACTAGACTTTATGGGTAACATTTCTGAAATGTTTCATGAATATCCATCTAGTAGTTTCAGAGGAGTAGTCGCTACAAACTTGTATTTTAAAAATCTATTTTTAGCTTTGGCGGCCATCTTTGATTTCACATCAACATGAATTTTTGCTAGGATCAACTAGACTTCATGGTCAATATTTCTGTAAAGTTTCATGAATATCCATTTAGTAGTTTCAGAGGAGTAGTCGCTACAAATAAAAGTTTACGGACAGACAGACAGACGTACGGACAGACGGACGACGGACGCCGCACCACGGCATAAGCTCTGCTGATCTCTGATCAGTCGAGCTAATAAACAAACAGTTATCCTATTGTTTCAATGTTATGGAATGGAAACAACAGTTTTTAAGGTCAGACAGACAGAAAGAGTAACTACTATATTACTATAGGCCTCTGCATGCTGAAATTAAAGGCAGTTTTCAATTCATCATGGCAGAGAATGATACAAAGAAATATAAAAAGATCGGACAGGGAAAATAGCATCCAAGGAGGACAGTCAACCACAAAACACAGAAACAAATACGCAAGCAGACAAACAAGAAGGCAAAAGTAATAACAAACAATAATAATAACAAGGCTTATTTGCATTTTTCTAACATTCAAAGAAACAATCACATACCTTCTAAATTTGGTACTTCCTTTTTTATTGTTTTCTTTATTGTTTCCTTGAGTTCTTCTGAATTTAGTACTTCCTTTTTTATTGTTTCCTTTAGAGAATTTTCCATTTTTGTCTTCAAATTAATCAGTAGTTTATATGTATCACCTAGATGTCCATCATCGTACCATTTTTTGAAGCGTTCAAATGTTTCTTCTTTATTTGAGAAGCAATTTTTTAACATATCATCTATCTTTGCATTCACATCAATTCGTGTATTATCTAATGTGATGAGATCGTTGACACTTTTTTTAAATTTTGTGCAGCTGTTTGTATACATTTCCTCGTCAATCTCAGCTGTTTCGCTTTGGAAAAGTGTAGTTTGCATATCTTGTATAGCTTCAATGGCACTGGCCTTTACTTTGCAGCAATGCAGCAGAACAAAGCATAGCAGTGAAAAATCCCACTCGTCAAGGTCTGTTGGTCTCTTTATTGGAAATAGAATCTTAAACTGTATAGGTTTTATAGCATTTTCTGTCAATAAATGTTTTATCTGTGACTCATATATTTTTAAGTATGCATCATTAGTGCAATCTGCATCTTTGACTACATTCAGGAACTCTTCTTTCAGCACGCTTGTTCCTATTTCAACAATTAAATAAATCAGTCGAACATAGTGCAGTGTCTTCTTTGGTATCAGGCTGACAGACTTCAAACCTATAAAAATGAAGAGAATACATAGAGTTAGCTAGTGCTGACTATATATTATTATATTACAAGGAACGTGGCATTCCAATGAAAACCAGGTTTTCTGTAAGCTTTCGTTCCAGTATTCATTTCCATATACGCTACCTACACAGCATTTTTTGTTCCAATATTTCATTCCTGTTATTGAGTGGAAACTATTTTTTTTATTTTTAGTCGACCTTGACCCAAGTGACCTCAAATGCATCAAAATCATCCATTCCATAATAAACTACATACACAGCAAGTTTCGTCGCAATATCTCATTTCTAACAAAAGTTATTGAGCGTAAACCTGCTTTTCTATTTCGCGTCTACCTTAAACTTAACCCTAGTGACCTAGCTAGGGACCAACAAGGTCGGATGTAAACAGAGTGACTGGACAAAAGCACCAAACTTTCTATGATAGTAGTTTGTAGTCTAACTTGAAAATCGAAAAGGGTACTATTTACTATTTTTAGCACATTTCAAGATAGCCACAATCCAAATGTTTAAAGACAACAATATATATTAAATATGGCTTAACCCAAAGAATGTTTCCACAGAACTATTGTATTTGTGTTAGTTTGGATTTGAGTTCCTCTTTTAATATATAAAATGTCCCCATAATACCTGTTACTATTTTTAGCACATTGCAAAATAGCCACCATCCAAATGCTTAAATATAGCAATACATTCTTAATTATGGCTTAAGGATACAAGATACAAGCTACACATATTGCTCAGCTGAAATGGATAAAACAATTACAAACTCCTTATCCATTAGGTCTAAATGATAACATTTATAAGGAAGGAAACATTTCAAATACTCCTGATTTAAATGTTTTCAGAGTAGTGTCTATTCTTACGCGTAAACGGCGGTCGCATGGTCGTAGAAAGAACCATAATTTAAAACGCAAATTTAAGAAATTTGTCTCTGTCGCAGAACACGCGCTCCTTAACAAAGTAGTCAGTCTGTCGTTTTCTTGTTTGTAAAAGCTTGACGAAGAAGCAAATTTATATTCGTACTAATCCACTTTACGATGTTGCGTCTATAATACAAAGCTATAAGCAGCATATTTTGCGTCCATATATTGATGCTCCATCTTACCATCAAAGGCATTTTTTACTTATTTAAACAAAGGCATCAATTTCATTAATTTAGCTAGTGTTTTTAGTGACAGTGGGGTGACTGACAAAATTCCGAAATATTTGAAGAATAATGACACTCCTATTATATGTTTCAAGTACATAAAATCAACAAGAAATCTTATTTTCAAATATAATAATAAGATGGTTTCTGATCTTGAAATCGAGACTTCTAATCCCACTGATTGACCACTTTCTGTCTGGATGAAGTTGTTTTGTTTTAATTATCGAACAACGGATACAATTTCATGAGCCTGATTTCTCTCTGATTCCACCATCTCACAATTTACGTCACCTGAAGAAAGAAATCCAGAATCTTCATACTAAATTTCTCTAGTTCCTGCAGACAAAGCCTCCAACAATATCATTATTGTCTGACGACTGCAATATATTAATACTTTGAATGCAGAGCTAGCGAGCACTTCTGCTTATCTAACCACACCATTGCTGCAGAAGGATTATAAGAATCTTTCATGGGCATCCGGTGAAGATAGGGAATTCCAACCCGAGGTGTAAGTGTTTTTATCGGAACCGAGTCTGTGCCAGCTATTAACGATTTGCATGTTTTCCTGCATACCGGATGTTGGCGCGCGTTAATTTTATCTCGACCCTAGGGTGAGATGGAAATATCTAGCCCCTGTAAATTTTCCAGCATGTGTCCTTCTTGGAGACTATAGAAGTTTCTGTTAATATTAAGCAGAATAAGTTCCCCACTATGAACTGGATTGCAAAACTTCAAGCTTGTTAAAAGGTTTATCAAAAGAGGTTATGACCCTATCATTTTGCAACGTACTGCATGCTTGGTGGTGGACCCATTTATAGTTCGCCATTTTGCTTTCCTCTTTAATTCTGCGATGATCGGACAGGCTGTGGACCCTATGATGACGTCTACCTAAAGCCAAAAGGACAGTGACGTTTGATGTTTGTCTGCGGTCTTGTCGTGCCCTCAATGGTTTATTCTCTTGTTGCTCTGGCTTTTGCCAAGTCATCGAGTACCTTCTTTGTGGCTTTCTAGGCTATTTTTTTGTATTTATATATACACGAGCATCTCTGTGTTTTACTTATATTGCCTATTAATGCTGCTTTGTTGGTTAGAGAATAGTTCATGGAGGGGATTTCTTTATTTACACTGTCCCGTTTTATTGGGATGACAGTAGGGTAAGTGTGAGGTTTTGTGCACCCTAAAACCTGGTTTAAACCCCCGGTGGCATTTCTGCCACTGACCGTTCCAAGGCGGTAGCCCTACTGTCAACCCCTTTTTGCGTTTGTGACGTCATATGCCTTTATTATTACTACTGCGATCCTTGTGTCTTTTTGCGTGTTTTGGGGTTTACTATGATCTGTGAAAGCTGCATTTCCTGTTCGACATTTATACTTACTTTCACAATAATCCGCACAAAGCACGTTTTATCGCAAATTTGAGTTTATGTACTACTTCTAATGTGAGAAAAACTGTATGCTGTCTCTCTTGTTTGTAATAATGTCAGGGCTTTCTTTAGAAACTCTCTTAATGATAAGCATACTATGTGGACCTGCACCGATGTTTGTAGAGTGTTATCATTTCTTTTAGATAAAATGTTTATTAGATATGGTAAAACCGTTTACCGCCAGGTTGTTGGTATTCCTATGGGTACTAATTGTGCGCCACATGTCGCAGATTTGTTTTTATAGTGTTATGAAAGAGATTTCATGTTGAGTTTGTCACCTGCTAGCCAGAGAGACATTTAATAATACATCGCGGTATCTGGACGACATAAACAATATTGATAATCCGTTCTTTGCTCATATGGTCACTAATATTTATCCATCACAGCTCACATTAAATACAACTAACAGTTCGGATTCCATAGCAGCATTCCTCTATTTCAAATGAGCATACATACATACTAAACAAGAGGTCAATGACTTTGAAGCTCTACTGTTTTTTGATAGCTACATGAGCATTCCTGTGAAGTTTCATGAAAATCCGTCAAGTAGTTTCAGAGGAGTAGTTGCTACAAGTTTTTATTATATAACTCTATGTAAACAAAGATGACCGCTGACAGCCATGTTTAACATCGAATCAAAACGATTTTCGACAAGGATCAACATCATGTCATGCTGATCATTTTAAAAAAGTCCCATATCAATATCACTTATAGTTTTCAAGAAGTACTCGCTACAACCTTGTTTTTTGAAAATATATTTTTAGCTGTGGCGGCCATCTTGAATTTCCGGCCAACCTAAAATGTTGCTAGGATCATTTAGACATCAAGAGCAACTTTCCTGTGAAGTTTCATGGAAATCCGTTAAGTAGTTTCAGAGGAGTAGTCGCTACACGTTTTTACTAAATAACTCTATGTAAACAAAGATGGCCGCTGGCAGCCATGTTTAGCGTCGAATCAAAACGATTTTCGACAAGGACCAATATCACGTCATGCTGATCATTTTAGAAAAAGTCCCATATCAATATCACTTAGAGTTTTCAAGAAGTAATCGCTACAATCTTGTTTTTTAAAAATCTATTTTTAGATTTGGCGGCCATCATGGATTTCACATCAACATGAATTTTTGCTAGGATCAACTACGTTTTATGGGCAGCATTTCTGTAAAGGTTCTTGAAAATCCATTTCGTAGTTTCAGAGGAGTAGTCGCTACAAAGAAATGTTTACGGACGGACAGACGGACGACGGACACCGCACGACGGCATGAGCTCTGCTGATCTCGTATCAGTAGAGCTAAATATATGATAAGAGAGATGATTTAACTTTGACAGCGTTAACTATCCACAGATGGGCCCACCCCAGATGGGCCCACCCCAGATGGGGATGTCCAAGCCAATTCGTTTTGCTAGGTCATGTAATGATATTAAGGATTTCAATTATCGAAATCAAGTAATTACAAGTAAACTTTTCAGCAAGGATTTCGTTATCATAAACTACGTAGATCTTTCTATCGCAGCAACGAAAACCTGCTGAAAAAGTACAACACCAACCTAAAACATATCTTTGACTAGGAATATCACAACTGCTATTCTATGGAAATGTGATCTATAAACTTCGAAAATTAAAGGAGTCTGATGGATTTCCTGACCACTTTACATAATTAATATGGAAATTTGTCAGAAAAGGATACGACCCTTTAGTATTACAGCACACTTCATGTTTGGTGATTGACAACTCTACAGTTAGATTGTTTTTGTCTCGGACTGCAACTTCTATGGTTGTTTAGTACAAATCTAATCTTTTTAGAAACATCCTAACGTGTTTCTAATTATGTGTTTTAATATATCTTTACAATGACATATGTGTGTATCGTTTCTTAATTTCTCTAGATGTGGACTTCTTTGTTAGAGGTTTCCTTTTGATGGGATATACTTTATCTTTATTTACATTGTCTTGTCAATTTGAGCGCTGAAGACAGGATAATAGCGAGGTTGAGTACAATTAAAATCGATTTAAGCTAACCGGTGCCATATTGTCTACTGACTGTTCCAAGTCGGTAACCCTGTCTTCACCACTCTTTGTGTTGTGTATAGTTTTTTTGATTTTATAGGTAATTTGCTCTTTGTTTGTCGTTCAGTGTGGATCTACGGTGCCATTGCATTTGGGTGATGTAATTTCTAGTTTAATTAAAGTAAAACTTATCTATATATTAGAGTTTCAAAAGATTAACGAGTTTACTGTAATAATAAAATGTAATTATAAATTACGTCTATAAATAGCAATGTTTGTTTTAGTAAAAAATATGTATCCTGCGCAATGTATCATATTATGCAAATTAAATGCCCACCCCTATCTTATCCATGAAGGGCGCAACATACGTTGAAAACCCCAAAACACAACACACACGCACGCACGCACGCACGCACGCACGCACCCACGCAGGCACACACACACACACACGCTGTTTCACATGAATTGTCATAACTTCTCATATTTTAGGAGTAGAGCGCCTCCTAACGGACTATGCCCGTTTCCTAAAGTTATTATGTTAAATGCATTTCCTAGGTGTCAGGACCATGTAACCCTTACCTTTGACCTTCTAACAAAAAAATAACTGATAGGGATGTTGTTTAACCAAGAGCATTATTTGTATACATTTTCAAGACTGTAGATCAAATATTCATGAATAACAGCTGGGAATGAATTTGTCATGGTCAGGTCACAGTGACCTTGACAACTGACCTACGGTACTAAGTTTAAAATAATAGAGGTTGTTGATTTACCCTCTGACCCTAGGACAATGCACCTATGAAGTTTAATAAGTGTGGGTATCATATATCCGGGATTGTCATTTGCAATGTGTATTTCCATATGAAGACATAGTGACCTTGACCTTTCACCTACTAAGTCCAAAAGTGATAGGGTTCCTCCTCTCACCAAGTGCAATGTATCTACAAAGTTTCATGAGTGTAGGTATTATACTCCTGGAGTTATCACTTGGAATATGTACTGGTGACCTTGACCTTTGACCTAGTGACCCCAAAAGGAACAAGTTTTCTCCTCTGACCAAACGCAATGTATCTATGAAGTTTCATGAGTGAGAGTGTTGTGGTTTCACAGTTATTTGGCTGAACGTGTATTTTCACATACGGTCATGGTGACCTTGACATTTGACCTACTGACCCCAAAGACAATATGGTTATTTCTCTGCCAACATCAATGCACATACGAAGTTTCTCAGTGGGGGTGTTATGGTTTTGATGTTATTGCGCAGAATGCATATTACCACATAAGATCATAGCGACCTTGGCCATTGACCTGCTAACCAAAAGAAATACAATATCTTCTCTTACCAAGGGCAATGTACCTGTGAAGTTTCAGGAGTGTAGGTGTTATGGTTTTGAAGTTATCCCACGAAATGCCTATTTCCATATAATGTCCATATAATGTCACGGTGACCTTGACCTTGGACCAAATGACCCAAAATCAATAGGGTTCCTGCACACACCGAAGTCAATATTTCTTGTGTGTGAGTGTTACAGTTTCGAAGTTATCCTGAGGAATGTCTATTTCCATATAAGTTCATGGCCACCTTGACCTTTGTCCCAGTTTCTCCTCTCACCAAAGGCAATGTACATGTACCTTAAGTTTTATGAGTGTAGGTGTTACGATTTTGAAGTTATTGTGTGGAATGCATTTTTCAATATGTCGCTAAAAACTTATTATTTAAAAACATATTTTAAGCTGTGGCGGCCATCTTGAATTTCTGGCCGACCTGAAATTTTGCTAGAATCAATTAGACATCCAGAACAACATTCCTGTGAAGTTTCATGAAAATCCGCCAAGTAGTTTCAGAGGAGTAGTAGTACAAGTTTTTACTATATAACTCTATGTAAACAAATATTGCCACTGGCAGCCATGTTTAACGTCGAATCAAAACGATTTTTGGCAAGGACCAACATCATGTCATGCTGATCATTTTAGAAAATGTCCCATATCAATATCACTTATAGTTTTCAAGATGTAGTCGCTACAAACTTGTATTTTAAAAATCTATTTTTAGCTTTGGCGGCCATCTTGGATTTCACATCAACATGAATGTTTGCTAGGATCAACTAGACATCATGGGCAACATTTCTGTAAAGTTTCATGAATATCCATCCAGTAGTTTCAGAGGAGTAGTCGCTACAAATAAAATTTTACGGACAGACAGACGGACGGACGGTCAGACGGACAGACGGACGGACGACGGACTCCGCACCACGGCATAAGCTCTGCTGATCTCTGATCAGTCGAGCTAAAAACTGTTTTCAAGGACTTTCAAGGACCTGCACGAACCCTGGGATAGGCTGTGGACCCTATGATGACGCCTAACTAAAGCCCATTGGGCTTCTGCCAAGTCATTGAGTACCTTCATTGTGGCTTTCTAGGCTATTGTTTCTTTTTGTATTATATTTACACGAGCATATTTGTGTTTTACTTATATTGATGCTGCCTTGTTGGTTAGAGATTAGATCATGGCAGGGATTTCTTTATTTACACTGTCCTGTTTTAATGGGATGAAGTAGGGTAAGTGTGATGTTTGGTGCACCCTAGAACCGGTTTAAACCCCCAGTCGCCTACTTAGCCACTGACCGTTCCAAGGCGGTATCCCTATTGTCAACCCTTTTGTGTTTGTGATGTCGTTGTTTTTTTTATTACTGTTGCCTTCTCGTTTGTCTGTTTGCGTGTTTGTTTTTGTGTTTTGTGGTTGACTGTCGTCCTTGAATGCTGCTTTCCCTGTCCGATATTTGTATCTTTCTTTACAAAGAGCAATACACTAAATGAAGACAGCGTTATGGTTATTGCGCTTCCTCTCATTGCCCTCTATCATTGTATGAAATTTGATTCGCAGTCCCATTAGTAGTTTTCCAGTTATGGAAAAGACACAAATAATAAGTATAAAATTACAAAGGGCAATAACTATAATGTAAATGAAGACATAGTTATGGTTCTTGCATTCTGCACTTTCTCTCATTGCCCTCTTTCATTGTGTGAAATTTGTTGCAGTCTCTCTAGTAGTTTTTGAGTTATTGAGCGGACACAAATTATATACACAAATACAATTACAAAGAGCAATAACTTAATTTAATTGAAAGCAGTTATGGGTATTGCACTCTGCAGGTCCTCTCATTGACCTCTAACATTGGGTGAAATTTCATTGCAGTCTTATTAGTAGTTTTCGAGCTATAGGGCCGACACGAATTATAAGTATAAAATTACAAATGGCAATAACTCTAACTCAAATGAAGACAGAGTTATGGTTCTTACGCTCTGCAGGTCCTCTCATGGCCCTCTATCATTTTGTGAAATTTCGTTGCAGTCTCTCTAGTAGTTTTTGAGTTCTCCCTAGTAGTTTGTGAGTTATTGAGCGGACACAAATTATACGTATAAAATTACAAAAGGCAATCACTCAAATTTAATTGAAGGCAAAGTTATGTTTTTTTGCACTCTGCACATCCTCTAATTGCCATCATTGTGTGACATTTCATTGCAGTATTTTTCGAGTTATAGAGCGGACACGTATTATAAGTATAAAATTACAAAGGGCAATAATTCTAATTTAAATGAAAGCAGAGTTATGGTTCTTGCGCTCTGCACGTCCTTTTATAGCCCTCTATCATTGTGTGAAATTTCATTGCAGTCCAATTAGTAGTGTTCGAGTTATAGAGCGGACACGAATTATAAGTATACAATTACAAAGGGCAATAACTCTAATTTAAATAAAGGTAGAGTTACGGTTCTTGCGCTCTATACATCCTCTCATTGCTCTCTATCATTGTGTGAAATTTGATTGCAGTCCCACAAGTAGTTTTCGTGCTATGGAGCGGACATGACTTATAAGTATAAAATTACAAAGGGCAATAACTATAATTTAAATGAAAGCAGAGATATGGTTATTGCGCTCTGCACGTCCTCTCATCGCCCTCTATCAATGTGTGAAATTTCATTTCATTCCCACAAGTAGTTTTCGTTTCATGGAGTGGACACATATTATAAGTATAAAATTACAAAGGGCAATAACTTTAATGTTAATGAAAGCAGAGTTATGGTTATTTCGTTCTGAACGTCCTCTCATAGCCCTCTATCATTGTGTGAAGTTTCACTGCAGTCTAATTAGTTGTTTTCAAGTTATGGAGCGGACACAAATTATAAGTATAAAATTACAAAGGACCTTAACTCAAATTTAAATGAAAGCGGAGTTATGGTTCTTGCGCTATGCAAGTCCTCTCATAGCCCTCTATCATTATGTGAAATTTCATTGCAGTCCAATTAGTAGTTCGAGTTACGAAGAGGACACGAATTATAAGTATAAAATTACAAAGGGCAATAACTCTAATTGAAATGAAGTCCGAGTTATGGTTCTTGCACTCTGCAAATCCTCTCATTGCCCTCTATCATTGTCTGAAATTTGATTGCAGTCCCATTACTTAGCAGTTTTTGAGTTATTGAAATGGGACGGACGGACGGACATATGTACGGACATACGGATTGACTGAGAGCATTTCTATATCCCCCTACTGCCTGCGGCGGCGGGGGATAAAAACACTTAAAACATTATTGTTTTGGTTTATCATATATTAACTGTGATTTGGGTGTTTATGTGTATACTGAACTATAATATCGTTTAACAAGAGCTGTCGAAGAACAGCGCAGCTCGACTATTCGATTTTTCAGAGAATAATAAATTATATAGCTAGTATATACCCAAAAATATCGTTTTGAGTGGGTGGGGGTGGGGGTGGGGGAGAGGCACGGGTGGGTGGTGTTTGGAGTGGGGTGATGAGGGCAACATATATGTGTAAGAATTCACCAAAACAACACAAAAATATGTAAAAAATAGTAATTAAATAATCGAGTTTTGAGTGGGGATGGGGAAGAGGCGGGGTGTGGGGAGGGCAACATATATGTGTATGAAGCTATGTAAGAATTGACCAAAACAACACAGAAATATGGTAAAATAAAATAAAAATAAAAATATTTCGAGTGGGGTGGGAGTTGGGGCAGGTGGTGGGGGGCAAGATAGCTATATGTAAAAATTTACAAAAACAACACAGAAATATGTAAAAAAAAATCGAATTTCGAGCGGGGGTTGGCGGGTGGAGAGGCAGGGAGTGGGGTGGAGGGGGCAACATATATGTGTAAGAAGCTATGTGTAAGAATTTACCAAAACAACACAGATATATGTAAAAAACAATATACATTAAATAAAAATATTCCAGGTTCGAGCGTGGGGGTGGGGGTGTTGGGGGGGGGGGCTTGGGCTGGGGACGTGTGCAACGTAGCTATGTGTCAACATTGACTAAAACAACACAGAAAAAAGTTTCAAGTGTGTGTGTATGGGGGGAGAGGCAGGGGTGGGGTGGGAGGGAGCAACATATATGTGTAAGAAGCTATGTGTAAGAATTGACCAAAACAACACAGAAATATGTAAAAATAAATAAAAATTAAATCAAAATATTCTAGTTTCGAGTGTGTGGTGGGGTGACGGGGGTGGGGAGGCAGGGGGTAGGGGCAACATGTGTACGAATTGACAAAAGCAACACAGAAATACGTTAAAAAAAGAAATTGAGTTTCAAGTGGGGTGGGGAATGGGTGGTGAGAGGCGGGGGGTGGGGGGGGCTTGGCCTGGGATAGTTGCAACATATATGTGTAAGAATTGATTAAAACAACACAGAAATATGTAAAAAAACATAATTAAAACAAGAGTTGCGCGCAACATGATGTCTCGCCTAAAGAAACATGTCCATCATACATGTTTCAAGCGACCTTCATCTTGACAAAATTGAGGGTTTATAATCAAGCAAGACTGTCAGTATATCGTACGGTAGCATTCGCAAAAGCAGAAACAACACAAAAGTTCATCATTTATAAAGGTCCTGCATTATTATCAGGAGTCAAACATTTAAAACTGAATGTGACATCATTACCGTAATTGATTAGTCAAAGTCTATAATGAGCATTATGCAAAGTGCATGCCGGTACTCTATTGTTTTAAATTATAATTTTTGTTACAGTGTATTATAGGAAACTGTTAATGTTCCATCTATATTTATGAACTACTTCACCCTTAAATTGATAATTTAATACTTTATTATGTTTTAAATTAGGCCCCAAAGCCTGATGTACTCGAGTTCCCTTTAATACCCGATAGCTATCTGCAAAAACTTGATGTAAAATTGAAGTAATTTGCCAACTTGTATTGTTTCAGGAACTGACATGTTAATTAATCTGCATGTGTCATTTTTTATCAAGAAATGTCAACTCATATTAAAATTAATGTAATTCTGTTGCTGGAGTATGTTACAATGGTAATGGCAAATTGTATACATCCATTCATTTCATTATCTTAAAGGGACATATGGCAATCTTGAAGTGTTTATGAAGCATTGCAATTATTGTTTCGATTTATATATCCAGTATCATATTCACTTTAAACCTACTTGCATATAAATAAATTAAGTTTTCAATGTTTCTCACTGATTTTACCATAAGTTAAAGATACATTATTATCAACAGTTAATTATATGTAAAATAATTTACTTCATATTTCGTTTAGTGTAATTAATATTAATGATTAAACAAATACAAGTTACGCAGAAAAACTAGTGTGACCTTGTAATTTTAACACATTCAGATTGTCATGTGTACCTTTAAGATAATTTATAATACAGATAACCTTTACTGCAGTATCAAATTACCCAGCTGCGAACAATGAATTGCCCCAGCGATTGGTGACTGTATACTGTAATTGCTTCAATTATCACTTATCAGGGAAAATGTCATACATATAATTAATGTAATACTGTTCTAGATACTGCTATGAAAGACGCATTTTTACTCAATTGTTATTAATTCTTAAACTTCCATAAATAGTAGCAATAACTGTTGCTTTTATCGAAGTTCATTATCTGGCAGTATGCTATCAAGACAGTATTTAAGGGAATTTGTAATATATTTTTTGAATTTAATAAATGAGTCAATAAGAAAAAGATTTGTTATTTGTTTAAACATATTTTTATCCAGAATATTTACAACCTTATATATGTTACACTGATTGGAATTAAAGTAAAAAGTTAACCTTCCAAAGATAGACACTTTTGATAAACCTTTGCTGGAGTATCAAATTACCCAGCTTGTTGCAGTAGCTAGATAAAAAAGATAATGCAATTAAGTTCCTGTCAAACCTTATAAAACTCACATGAAAATTGGAATGTGTATGCATTTAAAATAGAATAAAGCTATACAGATTATGGCTGGACAAGAACAATGAGTTTATGGCTGGACAAGAACAATGTCCAGTGAGTTTATATATGAGATTTTGAACACTGTACATTGCTGCAGTGCTGCGAAAACAATGTGAAATTTGGAGAATATACATTTATTAAAGTGACCCTGACCTTGACCAAGGGTCAGTTGGAGGGCTGGAAGTCGCTAAAATAAGAACAATGACCAGTGAGGTTATATATGAAATTTGAACACTCTACTCCAAAGAACAACAAAGTTATAATAATTTAACGCACTTTAACACATTTTTTTTGGAGACGGAAGATGCATTTAAGAGGAAACTGACCTTGACACAGAGTCAGTTGGAGACTGATAGTTACTGGAGTAAGAAGAACAATAACCAGTGAAGTTATATATGAAATTTGAACACTCTACTCCAAAGGAGAAATAAGTTATAAGAACTTAACCGAAATGTTAACCGAAATCTTAACAAAAATCTTAACAAAAATCTTAACGATGACATATTGTATTATAACTTTCTTGTCCTTGGGATTAGAATGTTCAAATTTCCTATATAACCTCCTGGTCATTGCCCGTCTTAATGCTAATAACTTCCAGCCCTGCAACTGACCGTGGGTTGGAGTCAAGGTCAGTAAAATACATGTACCGTCAATATTTATGTTAAAATTTGGTGAGGAGGTTATATATGAAATTTGAACATTCTACTCGCAAGGACAAAAAAGTTATAATACAATATGTTGACGCCGTCGAGCCCGCCAACATTAGCAACACCTATAGTCTCGCATTTTTAGAGACAAAAGTAGAGTTTCAAGTGGGGGTGGTGAGAGGCGGGGCTGGGTGGGGAGGGAGGGGTAACATATATGTGTAAGAATTAACTAAAACAACACAGAAATATGAAAAAAAATGAAAAAAAGGTGTGTGGGAGTGGGGGCGGTGGGTGGGGGGGGGGGGGGGGGGAGGAGGGAGCCCATGCCCCAATATGGGTGAAGTATGAATAAAATGCAAAATGCTATAAAAAATACAACATACTATAAGGAAACCAATTCAGAAATTTAGTTCAGCTAGGACAAGACATGTAAGAGATATAGACCTGTAAACACAGCTTACACGCAACTTGATGTGAAACAGACACATTTAAGAGCTAACAGAATTTGGGTTCCATGGGAGCCCAGGGGTTACAGGAACCAAAATTACTTAAACAGCCCTTAAGATAATGCTATGAGGAAGCTAGTGGCCAAATTTGGTTGTGCTAGGGTAAAAATTGTAAGAGATATAGACTTGGAAACACAGCTTACACGCAAAATGTGATGTGAAATGGGACACATTTTATAGGCTATCATAATTTGGGTTCCATGGGAGCCCATGGGTTACAGGAACCAAAATTGCTTATGCAGCCCTTAAGATAATGCTATAAGAAAGCCCATGGCCAAATTTGGTTGTGCTAGGATAAGAAATGTAAGAGATATAGACTTGTAAACACAGCTTACACGCAAACCTTGATGTGGGACGCCGACGCCGGGATGATTACATAAGCTCTTTTATTCTTCGAATAGTCGAGCTAAAAATAGCTTATCAGTTCAACAGTTAAAACGTTCAAGATTTAAAACAAAATAAAGTATTTTTCTCTAAATCTACAATCTTCAACCTATTGTATGTGGCATAATTATCAATTAAAGGAGTAAACATATATATATGTTTAGTATTTTGACTGGAGTGGATGGGGGGGGGGGGGGGGGGGGGGGGCGGTGTGGATAGAAGGATTTTGTCAGATTTGGCAGTATCAAACTAATTTTTTATAAAGTGTTTTCAATTATCAAGATATAGTGCGAGGGATGTATTTGGCTCAAGTTTGACTAGATTTAAAACAAATAAAACATTCGTTAATTAATATAACCTTGTATAGTACGCAAAGGTTTCCGAAAGGGGGGTGCGTATAATACAAGGAAACAATACAATAAGCTGTTTTTCTTGCATTTTATATGCATTAAATCGATGTCAGACTGGATAAAAACATCGCGGACGAAAGACAGACATATGTGAATGCCAATAATACTTTATTTTTCGTGATTTACTCGCTTTATACAAGTAATTTATTGACTTAATTCGACTTAGAAATGAATAAAGTTAATTATAAAGCTTGTTTTTATATAAATGTTTGCATATTTGTTGTAGAACTTCAATAAATGAATGAACGAAATTCGGCCCTTGATTTGTTATTTATATCAGCTGACTTGATATCATGTGATTTCCATGAATTAGACTGGTACACGTAGTATTGTACAATTGTATTTTCATATGTTAAATGCACCAGACGACACTTGCAAACGACAGTAAAAGCGATGATGGCGACATGAATAAAGTGTACATCTATTATAAAAAATACATGCATATGTGTTGCAGAATTTCAATAAAGGATGATAATGTTTTCCCTTTGTTTTGCTGTTATCCTCTAAATTGTTTATAATTTCACACGTTTTGCAAACTTCAGGAAAAGCTACAGTACATACACACATTAAACACGGGTAGAGTGGGTTATTCTATTTTTATAATCCTTTGAAGTTGACGCAAGTAGCGACACCCTCTATTGATATATTTGAGGATGGGTTAGTCTTTTGATTTAACCGACAAATATGCAGTAACATAAGAAGGTATCTGACAGAAAATGAAATGAACCACTTTCATTCAATAGCGACGACATGTAACACCTAAATTAACAAGAAATCCGTGGATTCACATGTCTCGCCTAACGAGGGCTGGACTTAAAAATAAAAAGGTCAATGATGCTTAAATGAAAGTTTGTAAACATTTTAGTCACTAAAAACAATCGAGTTTGCCGTTTGCTGAGATGACATTTAAGTGCATTTGTTTAAAAACAAAATGCCATTCTATTAAAACATGGATGCTCTACTGGCTAAAACGGCTCTTACATCAAGGGTTGTCGGCATAAAATTCCCATCAGTAGTTTTTTTAAAACATTGCAAAAACAACAGGGATGGGATGGCATTAGAACGCTCACCTGGTAATCATGGGCAATAAGTCTGCTGTGTCTAGTCTGGCATGGGCATTTTTTAATTTGTTCCACTTTCTTTTATGAATGAAATTTCATAAAATGGGTGGGGGGAGTGGGGTTTATATTAATATTCTAAACAAATATGGTAAAGATCAGATAAAAATGAAGTAACTACAGATTTAACATAGGAAAACACAATATAACATTTTTCAACAAAAAAAGGACCATAACCTGTCGTTACTAACTAGATCTAGCTGGTTTTCAAACTTGTCCAAAATTTCATTGATATACCATGCTTTGCACAACTAGACATCATACTGAGGCTTCCTGCCAAATTTTGTAGAAATCCAACAAGTCGTTTAGGAGGAGTAGCGCCGACAAGAACTTTAAAGTAAAGATGTCAAAGTGCCATAACTCCGTCATAAATCAGCAAACTGGCAAAAAAGCGTGATATGCACAGCAATGCTTCCTGCTCACACGGCGTTAACACCAAAATTATATATATATTTAATTGAATTGGGTTTTTTAAGGCGCACCAACACATGAAAAGGTTATATGGCGCCTAACGGGCATGAACATGCCAGGCTCATCTTCCATGTACATCGAGATAAAATATGGAAAATGGGCCTAGAACCTTCTCACCCTGAACTGCAGAGTTGCTGCAAATTCTATCGTAGAAACTCCATTTACGCTGGAGCCACGTTATTGTTTTTCTGCCACTGCTCTTTTGATGCGAGCGAGATAGCACCTGAAACAATGCAGGGATCAGGATGAAGACCTTTAATCAACATGAACAAAAAATGATGAAATGAACATGAATTTGGGGGGATTCTACCCCTCTGCCTACCCCTCCAAAGGGATCTGCAGTGGCCGTATTATTTGCCCCGTGACCAAACGGGGCCCCCGGCAACCACACGGGGCATATATATATTTAAAAAAAACAAAAAAAAACAAAAAACAACACGACATATATACATATATATATATATATATACTAATAATAAAAAACAAAGGCAAAACATCTGGTAAAGTTTGGTAAAGATCAGATGAAAAATGAAAGCCCTATCGTATTAACGTAAAGAGCGGATGAAAAATGAAGGCCTTTGGCCAGTAGAGCTAAAAATCATCAGCTCCAAAAAGTAGGTCAAGGTCATAGATGAAATCCAAGCATCCAAAAAAGAGATGCACTACTTAAGACACAACTATTGCAAAATAGAATATGTTTTCTTCCAAAGATTAAGCTATAAATTAGGTTTAAAACATCTAGTGCATAATTCTAGTTCATGAGAAAGTGATGTAAACGTAACAATTAAAGTTATCTGTCCTTTGCTTAGAGGGTTAAGGTCACTTCCACATTGGCTTTGTCGCGTTGCGATGTACCACCCATGATACAACTATAAGCAAAGTTTGAAAGGTCTAGTGTATAAAATGACCTAAACGCAAAAAACTTGAATGTTGACGCCGCCGCCGGAAAAGCAACACCTATGTCTCTTTTTTTATTCGAAAAGGCGAGACAAAAATGGTTTCGCCCGGTTGATGAGCACACAGTTTATTTATATGGCATAGTCAGTTCTTTGTGTAATTCCTAGGTTTTCAGCAGGGTTTGGAATTAACGAGAGATTTATAGACAATTGTTTTCAGATAGTTGTTGTACCGTATTATTCTGCTTTAATTATCGTGATGCAATTACCCGGTAGAGATTTTTTTAAAATTGTTTAACCTTTTATTTTCGTCGAATGGTTCATCTAGGAAAACGTTTGATGCGTATTATACACGGAAACAACTTTTTTTACCCAAGTTTGACCTCTGAGAATGGCGGTGCGTAATATACAAGGTAAACTATGGTAATCGCGGATGAAAGTTTCATTTTATGTCATTTGTTCATTTGAGGACCAATGAACTCAAAACCTAAAAGATATGGACACAAGTGATTATTTTATGTGTAATATGAGTTTTAGAGCTATTCTTAACTCCATTGTTTAGGAAAATGTTTTCCTTTGTACTTAGCACCTTTTGGTATAAGTACTTTTTGTAAAATAATTGTGCAAGAAGGTGTCAAGAGACAAATAGCACCTTTCGGCACACACACAATAAAAATAAATGATACATTTTAAAAACCAAAAGGATTCAAATGGCATTGGGCTCCTTCTGGCATGAATCAATATTAAGATTTTCAGCACATATTGTGTAATATGGTACATTTACTCAAAACAAAATCTAAGTCAATCACTTGCATAAAGCTGAGTTGCAGTCTCCAGAAAAACGTTTCGCTAAGAATAAAACGGATTTATACTTTCATTTTGTAATAACAATAGGCATTTATATTACATTTGTTTAATCCATTTGACATTAAACAAATTCAACACACACTACACGTTTCAAACATTAAATGTTGATTACGTTTTTTGAAACTGGCCATTACTTTATATTTATTCCGTTTCATACTCGTTGTCCTAGTGAGGAATTGGATGCAGTTTAACAAGGTCATTCTTTTTTGGTACTGATAATAACAGTTTTATTTTGTAGCAACTGTTGAGATCAACTAGTTATTACGTTATCTGAGCTTTCCTTCGGGTGACTGAATGATTGTGTGTTAGTGTCCAGAAAGTGAATTCTGAAGAGTGGTTTGGTGCACTTTAGAACCTGGTTAACACCCCCACTGACCGCAGGTGTTTTTTTGGCTGTTTTTATAACCAAAATTCGGTCATATTCCCAATGCCAAAACATATCTTTTCTTCCCAATTAAGAGGAAAAAATCCCCATTTTTTTTGTTAAGTATGCCAATCCAATGATTGGTGTTCAAAAGCTTAAATAAATGCTTCTGTTTATCTTGGTGTACAAAACACAATATTAAAGATATAATTATGAAAGGAATGCTTTACTTTATATTTTTTCGAATTTTATTAAAAATCGCGCTGAAATTCCCAATTTTATGAAAAATCGCGCTAAAATTCCCAATTCCAGGGGTACGGGTTATGTTCCCAAAATCTTGAAAAAAAGCCCTGGACCGTTCCAACGCAAACTTTTTATGTTTGTGATGTCAAATCTTGCCTTTTATTTATATGTGTAATTATTGATTGTTTCTCTGGGTGTTTGTGGTTGGATGTGGTCCTTGAATGCTACACTTCCTAATCTACTTCTGAGTATACAGTATGATTTGAGAAACAATGTTATTGAGACAAAATTGGAAACTGTTTTCTGCAGTTTCATTGATAGTTTGCTTATTGCTGAACTCATCAAAGATCTTATTGACATAAGCCTTCAAATCAAATTTGGTGAAAATTGGAAACAGTTTACTTAAGCTATCCCAACTAAAATTCTGCTGAGATTCAATAACAAAGGGCTGTAACTCTGGTGCGCAAGCATCAATATTGATAATTATCAAACTCATGACAGAGCTCTTATTGAAACAAACATTCATGTTAATTTTGGCGAAAATTGGAATTGAATTTGGGTTTAAGGCGCACCAACACATGAAATGTTAAATGACGCCTATCAGGAATGAACGTGCTAGGCTTATCCTCCACTTACATCAAAATAAAATATGGAGAATGGGCCTAGAAAATTCTTACCTGCAGAACTGCAGAGTTGCTGCAAATGTTATAGTAGACAAGCCATGTTTATTATTGAGCCACTTTTCCACGTTTGCATACTTGAATGAGCATGATAAAAAAAAAATCATATGAATGGGGGAGGGTCCTACCCCTCTGCATGTGACAGTGTGTTTGTGAGATTGCAGTGGTTGTACTCTACCCCGGCAACCACACAGGGCTGAAAATTTGAACAACTGTACTGAAGTAATTGTGCTCACAAGCTGAAATGTGCCTAATTTTCAGTAATCAAGGGCAACAACTCAAACACAGGCATACATATTGCTCATTGTCTATGATCTTTTGGAGAAAGACTTACTGAAAATAGGATTGTTTTGGATTATTGACTATAGCTAACATATGCGTCATCCCATAAGAAGTAGAGCTAAAAACGCTTTAATATTATTACATGCCAAAGGTGTAGTATTGTCTCTAGCGAATGTTTTTGTAATAAGAGAAATTAGCTTGTCTTTAATAAGGTGATGTGGTAAGGTTGTATATAGTGTAGAGAAGTCATAAGTGCTTATTGATGAAACTTGACCTTTATTGAAAATGTTATCAAGAACGTCTCCTGAATTTTTTATAGACCAAAATAAATTAACCCCAGAGTTTTATCACAATATAGTTTAACTTGATCTTTAACGGCAGTAAGACAAGAAGTTAAAAGTTTGAAGATGTTTGTTGTGGTTGAGATATGATCTGGAAGAATAAGTCACCAAAATGACGCTTCAATTTTACAAAATCAATACATATATACAAATGCCTCATACTTGGTTTAAGGACATTTCCTACAGTTGTTCATCCACATCTTGCCACACACACATGTCTAAGAGCGACCATGTTCACCAATAACATACTTTTTCAAAATTGTACGTTTTACTAGTTTTCTTAATTAGGAACCTAATTAACAGTTAAGATAGTAAAGATGTGTTTTGTTGATTTTGTAAAAGATCATGAAAAGATTTGTTGTATTGAGCCGCTATAGCTTTCATACATTAGCACGTAACCGTCTCTCTAAAACATAAGAATTAACTTAAAACTTGAAAAATAATTGACTTGACGAGTATGTTCCACAAAACACTTGCATGGCATGTCATGTGCGTATTTCAGAAAGGACCATCCCAACTATAAAGTTTGAAGACATGGGTGCAGTCCTTATTGAGTTATATATCATTAAATATTAAGTCAACTACAGCAAAGAAACACCTGAACCAGAATTACTCAAGTGTCGAAGTACTGAAGTTAGTCAACTACAGCAAACGCACACCTGAACCTGAATTACTCAAGTGTCGAAGTACTGAAGTTGGTCAACTACAGCAAACGCACATCTGAACCTGAATTCCCCAAGTGCTGAAATACTGAAATTAGTCAACAACAGCAAATAAACACCTGAACTAGATTTACTCAAGTATAAAACTACTAAATTAGGCTAATACAACAAAGACACATCTGAGCCAGAATTACTCAAGTGTAAAACAACTGAAGTAGGTCAAATACAGCAAACACAAACCTGAACCAGAATTACTAAATTTATTATAAAAGTATTAAAGTAGGTAAAAAAACAGCAAATGCAAAACTGAACCAGAATTACTCAAGTGTAGATGTATTGACGTAGGTCAACTACAGCAAACACACACCTGAACTAGAATTACCCAAGTGTAGAAGTACTGAAGTTGGTCAATAACAGCAAACACACACCTGAACAATTACTCAAGAGTAGAAATACTGAAGATGGCCAACTGCAGTAAAAACACACCTAAACCAGAATTACCCAAGTGTAGAAGTACTGAAGTTGGTCAACAACAGCAAACACACACATGAACCAGAATTACTCAAGTGTAGATGTACTGAAGTTGGTCAACCACAGCAAAATCACATATGAACCAGAATTACTCAAGTGTAGAAGTACTGAAGTTGGTCAACAACAGCAAACACACACATGAACCACGATTACTCAAGTGTAGAAGTACTGAAGTTGGTCAACAACAGCAAACACACACATGAACCAGAATTACTCAAGTGTAGAAGTACTGAAATTGGTCAACAACAGCAAACACACACATGCACCAGAATTACTCAAGTGTAGAAGTACTGAATATGGCCAACTGCAGTAAACACACACCTAAACCAGAATTACGCAAGTGTAGAAGTACTGAAGTTGGTCAACAACAGCAAACACACACATGAACCAGAATTACTCAAGTGTAGAAGTACTGAAGTATGTCAACTATAGCAAACACACACCTGAACCAGAATTACCCAAGTGTAGAAGTACTGAAGTTGGTCAACTACAGCAAACACACACATGAACCAGAATTACTAAAGTGTAGAAGTACTGAAGTTGGTCAACTACAGCAAATACCCACCTGAACCAGAATTACCCAAATGTAGAAGTACTAAAGTCGGTCAAAAACAGCAAACACACACATGAACCAGAATTACTAAAGTGCAGAAGTACTGAAGTTGGTCAACTACAGCAAACACACCTGAACAATTACTCAAGTGTAGAAGTACTGAAGTTGGCCAACTGCAGTAAACACACACCTGAACCAGAATTACTCAAGTGTAGAAGTACTGAAGTAAGTCAACTACAGCAAACACACACCTGAACCATAATTACTCAAGTGTAGAAGTACTGAAGTAAGTCAACTACAACAAACACACACCTGAACCAGAATTACTCAAGTGTAGATGTACTGAAGTAAGTCAACTACAGCAAACACACACATGAACCAGAATTACTAAAGTGCAGAAGTACTGAAGTTGGTCAACTACAGCAAACACACCTGAACAAATACTCAAGTGTAGAAGTACTGAAGTTGGCCAACTGCAGTAAACACACACATGAACCAGATTTACTCAAGTGTAAAAGTACTGAAGTAAGTCAACTACAGCAAACACACACCTGAACCAGAATTACTCAAGTGTAGAAGTACTGAAGTAAGTCAACTACAGCAAACACACACCTTAATCAGAAATATTCAAGCGTTAAGGTACTGAATTAGGGTTAAAGTCTTTTCAGAGCATAACTACAACTACTAAAGGTGATGAAAAGCTCTGTTTTGAAAACATTTGAAGTAAAAGCCACATGTTAATTATACAATATTGGAATAGAAAATTCTAAGTCAAACTAAGGGCCATATTAAGTCTTCAGTTGTTATGCGTAGATGAAGTTTTGGAACAATCCATTGAAAACTGAGAAATGCAGGTTCATTATACAATATTAAAGTTTAAACAAAGGGCCATAATTCTGTAAACAACCGGTCAATCAGCAATGTGTGGTGTAGACACAGAGACAAAGTCATCAGTTGTTATGTGTATATGAATTTTGCGAACAATCCATCCCAAACTGTTTGAGAAATGCCAAGTAATATAAATGTTTGTTACATGAAGTGACGAGTCGCGATTCACCAGACACGATATACGGATATCATAATTCCTATATAGCCTAACTTCACTTTGTGAAAGCAGGGATATACTTATGTTATAAAACACTTCATTTAGTAGTAAGTTTAGAGGGACATGGAAGTAATAAAATAAACTGACTAGAATAAAATGATGAAAACATAGAAATCAATTATTTTTCGGGCCCTCGAATGGAGAAATATGTAACAGTACTACATATTATTCAATTCAACTTTTAAATTAATTTTCTTTGGTAACAAGTTTGTACTAGTGTGCTATCTAGTATTTTTACTGCATCACTGGTCAGAAATAATGAAAACATTCATGATGGTCGAGATTCCTGGTGTCATAAACCCGATACTAAGTACTGCCTTGTGATCACATCGGTCAAGGGCATAGTAAAGAATGTTTGACGTTGAAAAAAAACACGATATACCTAACAATGATGCTGATATACCTAACAATGATGCTGGTATATCCAACAATGATGCTGATATACATAACAATGATGCTGATATACCTAACACTGATGCTGATATAACTAACAATGATGCTGATATACCTAACAATGATGCTGATATACCCAACAATGATGCTCATATACCCAACAATGATGCTGATATACCCAACAATGATGATGATATACCTAACAATGATGCTGATATACCTAACAATGATGCTGATATACCTAACAATGATGCTGGTATATCCAACAATGATGCTGTGATGCTGATATACCTAACACTGATGCTGATATAACTAACAATGATGCTGATATACCTAACAATGATGCTGATATACCTAACAATGATGCTGATATACCTAACAATGATGCTGATATATCTAACAATGATGCTGGTATAACTAACAATGATGCTGATATACCTAACAATGATGCTGATATACCCAACAATGATGCTGATATACCTAACAATGATGCTGATATACCTAACAATGATGCTGATATACCCAACACTGATGCTGGTATACCCAACACTGATGCTGATATACCTAACAATGACGCTGACATACCTAACACTGATGCTGATATACCTAACAATGATGCTGATATACCTAACAATGATGCTGATATACCTAACACTGATGCTGATATACCTAACAATGATGCTGATATACCTAACAATGATGCTGATATATCCAACAATGATGCTGATATACCTAACACTGATGCTGATATACCTAACAATGATGCTGATATACCTAACAATGATGCTGATATACCTAACAATGATGCTGATATACCTAACACTGATGCTGATATACCTAACACTGATGCTGATATACCTTACAATGATGCTGACTTTGCTGGGAGTTTTTTTGGATGCTAAAAATTTCAACATGCATTTTCTCAGATCAGCTCACATTTTAAGAGTTTGTAAGTACTTAATTGGAACCGTGCTCAATTGCAGAAGTAGGTTAACTAAAGCAACCACAAACCTGCTTCCATGTGCTGTCGCAGACCTTCTATGGTTGCTTGGAAATCGTCATTTTTCTTTCTTACATTCTCCATGTCTGTCTTCAATTTATCATTATCATCAGTTATGCAGCTACTGATTTTTGCAAGTGTTTTGTTAATCTAAAAATTAAACAAGAATATTGATAGAACCTATGAATGTTTCCCGAAGTGGATGCTTTTCAAAACTGGAATCGGTGAACATAAAGTTAGAGGGAAAATGTTCATATGTAGGTCCGTGTCTTATAACTATAATGAGTGCTTTTCTTAGACAAAGATCAAAAGCTTAGCAATAACATACTGTTCCATATCAATTACAAGAAGTACCAATACTGGTGTGAACACCAGGGCCCAGTTTTATGAAACAACTTATGACAATTTTGATCGCAAGTTAATTTCTTAAATACTTTACTTTGATTTACAATTCACAAATGAACGCAATTTCATTTCATTTTCTTATACATTTGATAATTCTGCACATAACGCACACATATACTGAAACAGAAAAGAAACGCAACACGGGAATTTCCGCTATATATTGTATGTACTGTATGCTGCTGTAAATCAAATTGTACATGGCTAGGTAAGATCTTTCCTTTCGAAAAAAAATACTAAAACAACACATAATACAGCAAATAGTATTCCTTCAAAGTTTCATTATTGACAGAGTACGATCAAAGTAGATCTTTACGTTAAATACAGTACTGAACTGGCTCAGTTTTTCAAAGAGGAACTTCAACATTTATGAATTTCTTGTTACAAGGTGTAACATTACAGTTGTGTCCTTTCTCTAATTAACTGCAACTGTTTTTTTACAAAATATCTTGGGATTTCTTTGGAATATTTTGTGGAATTAAGTGTGCAGTATATACAATATATAGCTGAAATTCCCGTGTTGCGTTTCTTTTGTGTTTCAGTATAACTGTCTATATTGAATGAATAGGTGCAACAATGCGAACAACTTTAAAATTTGAGACTTATCATAAGATGTTTAACGAAACGGGGCCCAGACTGCTTTTATTGCACAAATCTAACATAAACAAGTCATTCGTAAAGATAAAACAAGAGCACAAGAGGGCCTGTTCTACTGGCTGTTTGGAGATTGTGGTTGAGCGCGTGTGGTGCTGGGGTGGGGTGGGAGGGGGGGATAATTAATTGTTGTAGCAATTATGACAAAATCCTTTGCACTGCACTGAGCAAAATGGCAGTTCTCCAATTTACCCAAGTTGTACCCATGTAATAGATCCATTTTCGGCAGGAATGAATGAATGGTGTTTTACGGCACGTCAACACATAAATAGGTCGTATTGTGCGCAAAAACCGATGAAGCATGGAGGAATGAAGCAGTAATTAAAAATAATGTAAATGTATCAAGATAAAACTATCTACAAATAAGGGATGATATGCCAGGTAGCAAAAAAAACAACAAAAAAAAAATTTTGTGTATTAAAACATTTAAAGGGCCATAACTCCAACATAAATCTTTCAACCACAACACAGTGGCATGCTGAATCACTGATGATATGCACAAATAGGCTTGGTACCAATCATCCCAGAAAAGTTTCATTGAAATCCGGCCAAGGGTTCAGGAGAACTAGTTCAGACAAAATGTGTGTATTGAAACATTTAAAGGGACATAGCTCTGCCAAAATCATTCAACCGGAACACACTGACGAAATGTACAACTAGGCTTGGTACTGATCATCCCAGCAAAGTTTCATGAAATCAGGCTAAATGAAGGTCCTATCGTCTTCATGATGAAAAATACAGCATCTCTGAAATAAATCAAGGGCCATCACTCCGATGTTACTAATCCGATTTGGTTGGTTTACGAACTCGTCCAAGCTTTCATTAATATCAAAAATCTGGTAGTTTGTTAAAGATTGGATGAAAAACGAAGGTCCTATCGTGTTAACGAGGCAAAATACAGCAGTTTTAACTAAATCAAGGGCCATAACTCCGGTGTTACTGGTCCAATCTGACTGGTTTTCAAACTCGTTCGAGATTTTATTGATATCAACAAACTGGTAAAGTTTGAAAAAACAAGAGGCCCAAAAGGGCCTGTAGACGCTCTACTTGTATGATGTGATTCAAAAACATAAACATGATAGAGGCCAACCCAAGAAACATGTTTCCTGTATATAACTCTAAGTAAACTTTGGGTTATCGTGGTGGCCATTTTGAATATTTGACGACAACTAAAAACACAAACTTGATAGATGCCAACAACAGGAACATGCATATGATATTTAACTAGAATGGAATAAGTGGTAATATGTCGATGATAAATGTCCTTAAATTTGACCTAAGTTTAGCCATGGTGGCCATCATGGATGACTGGAGGCCCAAATCTGAGGGGGACTAACCCAAAGATCATTGTGATGAAGTTTCATCAAAATCCTTCAAGCAGTTTCAGAGATGTCATTCTTAACGTTTTCCTAAATAACTAACTCTATGTAAACTTTGGGTCGCTGTGGTGGCCATTTTGATTATTCGACGATAACGAAAAACACAAACTTGATAGAGGCTAACCCAAGGAACATGTTTATGATATTTCACAAGAATGCAATAAGTGGTTTCGGAGGAGATGTTGTTTGAAATTTCCTTAAATTTGACCTAATTTTAGACATGGCGACCATCTTGGATCACTGGCGGCCGCGAAAAAACACAAATCTGAGAGGGACTATTCCAAATATCATGGTGATTAAGTTTTATCAAAATCCTACAAGAGGTTTCAGAGATGATGTAATTTTGAACCTTTTCCTATAAAACTCTATGTAAACTTTGGGTCGCCCTGGTGGCCATTTTGATTATTAGACGAAAACGAAAAGCACAAACTTGATAGAGACCAACCCAAGGAACATGTATATGATATTTCACAAGAATGGAATAAGTGGTTTTGGAGATGTCGTTTGAAAGGACTAGGTATGATAAGGGACAAAATTGGCCCCCAATATTGAAAGTGTTAATGCACAAATTTTGAATATCTAATTTAGCTACAAATGAACTGAATCAATATTAAAACTCATAACAAGTACCTTTGAAGGTTCTAAATGAGTTTAAGAGCCTCATAAACAAGGCCTTTCCTTTCAAAAAATGGCATTTTTGTTCATTTTCAGCAGTTTTTGATCAGTTTTTGGTCTTGTAAATACAGAGCGCACCCTCGAGCACAGCTGAAGTTTTGTTGAAACAGATACTTGATACGGATGCATCATCGGCCAAAAAACTGTGCGCGCTCGGAGGTGCGCTCTATATTTTTAGGATCAAAATCTTGCCCAGAAAGGTACAAAAGGTACAAAAGCTACAAAATATAACAAAATTAACAAAAATGCCATTTGTTGAGTCCCTGTTAATTCTTCTAGATAAATAAAATAAATAAAAAATATATTTTGATGATAGAATATGATCAATTTACTTCAACATGCACAAAATATTATATGTAAATATTATTTTTTTTGTATTTTGAACGTCCTTAAATTTAACCTAGTTTTAGCCATGGCGGCCATCTTGGATGACTGGCGGCCGCGAAAAACACTAATCTGAGAGGGACTATCCCAAATATCATTGTGCTTAAGTTTCATCAAAATCTTTCAGGCGGTTTCAGAGAAGATGTAATTTTTAACCTTTTCCTACATAACTCTATGTAAACTTTGGGTCGCTGTGGCGGCCATTTTGATTATTAAACGATAAAGAAAAAAAAAACTTGATAGAGGCCAACCCAAAGTACATATATATGATATTTCACAAGAATGGAATAAGTGGTTTCGGAGAAGATGTCGTTTGAAATTTACTTAAATTTGACCTAGTTTTAGCCATGGCGGCCATCTTGGATGACTGGCGGCCGCGAAAATCATAAATCTGAGAGGGACTATCCCACAAATCATTGTGCTTAAGTTTCATCAAAATCTTTCAGGCGGTTTCAGAGAAGATGTAATTTTTAACCTTTACCTATATAACTCTATGTAAACTTTGGGTCGCCGTGGCGGACATTTTGATTATTTGACGAAAACAAAAAACACAAACTTGATAGAGGCCAACCCAAGGAACATGTATATGATATTTCAGTAGAATGGAATAATAAGTGGATTCGGAGATGTCGTTTGAAATTTCCTTAAATCTGACCTAGTTTTAGCCATGACGGCCATCTTGGATGATAGGCGGCCGCGAAAAACACAAATCTGAGAGGGACTATCCCAAATATCATTGTGCTTAAGTTTTATCAAAATCTTTCAGGCGGTTTCAGAGAAGATGTAATTTTTAACCTTTTCCTATATAACTCTATGTAACCTTTGGGTCGCCGTGGCGGCCATTTTGTTATTTGACGATAACGAAAAACACGAACTTGACAGAGGCCAACCCAAGGAACATGTATATGATATTTCAGTAGAATGGAATAAGTGGTTTCGGAGATGTCGTTTGAAATTTCCTTAAATTTGACCTAGTTTTAGCCATGGCGGCCATCTTGGATGACTGGCGGCAGCGAAAAACACAAGTCTGAGAGGGGTCCTCCCAAGTAACATTGTGATGAAGTTTCATCAAAATCCTTCCAGCGGTTTCAGAGATGTCTATTTTATAAAATTGCTAACAGACGGACAGACAGACAAGACAGACGGACGGACAGACAGACGACGGACGAAAAGTGATCGCATAAGCCCTCCTGGCCTTTGGCCAGTAGAGCTAAAAATGGATTAAAAATAAAGGCCCTATCGTGTTAATGAGGCCAAATTATAGCATATTTCAAGGGAAAATCAAAGGCATAATTCGGGTGTAAATAATCCATCAAGGGACATAACTCCGGTGTAAATAATCCAATCTAGCTGGTTTAGGAATTCATCTAAGCTTTTATTGATATCAACAATCTGGTAATGTTTGATAACGATTGGATAAAATATGAAGACCCTATCGTGTTAATGAGGCAAAATATAGCATTTTAAGGGTCACAACTCCGGCATAACTGGACCGAACTGGCTGTTTTTCGAACTCGTCTGAGCTTTCATTGATATCAACAATATGGTAGAGTTTAAAAAAGATATAATGAAAAAAAGAGTCCCAAGAGGGCCTGTGGACACTCAACTGGCTAAAACGGCTCGTCTATCAATGGTTGTCTTAAAATTCCCATCAGTACTACTTTTAAAATAGTTGCAAAAAAACACAACACAAAACAGCAACACCAGCAACAGAAATTTAAACCCTTGACTCATGCTAACAATTTAAACAACTATAAAACAATTATAGAAAATGAGTTTTGACCACCTGCAGAGGGACCCCTTTATGTAGGCAGTCAAAACCCATTTTATATAATTGTTTTGCCTTGAGTCCCTAAGTAACCATACTAAATTAGAACTAGGGGTTGTTTTTAGTAAAAACAGATGTCTCCTCCACTGGAGAAAGGGTATAATCCGGCAAAAATCACTCAACTGAAATGCGACGAAGGTATGTGCAAATAGGCTATGTAATGGTCATCTCTATCAAGTTTCATGGAAATCCGGCCAGGGATTAGGAGAAGTAGTCGGGACAAAGCTTGTGTATTAAAACCTTTAAAGGGCCATAACTTCACTTAAATCATTCAACCAGAATACGGCAATGATATACGCAAACCAGTTTCATTGAAAGCCGAATGGTGGTTGGGGAAAACTAGTTTGGACAATTGAATTGGGTTTTACAGCGCACCAACACATGAAAGGGTATATGGCGCCTACTTGAATGAACATGCCAGGCTCATCCTCCATTTACATCAAGATAAAATATGGAGAAAGGGCCTTGAACCTTCTAACCTGCAGAGTTGCTGCAAATTCTACAGTAGACATTCCATTTACGATGGAGCCACGTTTCCACGTTGCATATGCGGTGTCATGATGAAGACCTTGAATGAGCATGATAAAAAATGACAAAATGAACATGAAGGGGGGATCCTACTCCTCTGCCTCTAGCGGGACTTGCAGTGGTTGCATTCTACCCCGGCAACCACACGGGGATAGTCTGGACAAAGTTTGTGTATTAAAACCTTTAAAGAGTCACAACTCCATCAAATGTCATTTAACCCATTCCTGCCAAGTTTCACTGAAATCCAGCAAGGTGTTCAGGAAAACTAGTCCAGATAAGGTTCGTGAATAAGGGGCCATAACTCTTGTCAAAAATCATTAAACCGGAACACAGTATTAATATGTGCAACTAGGCTTGGTACTGATAATTCCTGCCAGGTTTCGTTGAAATCCAGCCAGGGGTTCAGGAGAACTAGTCTGTACAAAGTTAGTGTATTAAAACCTTTAAAGGTCCATAACTCTGCCAATAAACCAGGGTCGTCGTTTGACCGTTTTTGATTTCGGCCCCATTCCCCTCCCCTAAATGTATATATTTTTCCCCCTTTTCCTGTGAAAAATTCCCTCAAAAATTCCCTCAAAAAAAAAAAAAAAAAAAAGATTATTTAAATACTAATTTGTGTTTATTAGAAATTCCCCTTTGATATGAAAACAACGCAAAATTCGCCTTCCTGAGGGCCCTGGCCCCATTCCCCCAAAGTGAAGGTAGGGCCCTGTAAACATTCAATCGGAACACGGCGATGATATGCGCAACTAGGCTTGGTATTCATCATCCGCGTCAAGATTCGCTAAAGTCTGTCTTGGCGTTCAGAAGAGACTAGTCTGGACAAAGTTTGTGTATTAAAACCTTTAAAGGGCCATAACTCCACCAAATATCATTCAACGGGAATATGCTGACTATGCACAACTAGGCTTGATACTGATCATCCTTGCCAAATTTCTTTGAAATCAAGCCAGGAGTTCAGCCAAACTAGGTAAAAGGTTATATCAAAGAAGCCGAATTGATACGAGTTATTCTTCCCTAGCAAATTTGGCATCAAGTTCATATATGTTGAGTTGAAGTGTGTGGGTGGTGTTCTAAGTATTATAGTCCGTCCGCCAGTGTACCGTGAGCAAAATCCCTCAATGGATATTGTCTGGACTGTCTCAAGTTCCTATATGTCTGCACGCCTTATATATGCCCAGCTCATTGCAATGTTTTGATTGGCAATGTCAATTAATGGCAAAGACTTGGTGATAATTTAAGACATTACGAATACATATAATTTCATAAAGGATTAGGTATGATAAGGGACAAAATTGGCCCCCCATTATTGAAAGTTTTAATGCACACGTTTTGAATATCTAGATTAGCTACAAATAAACTAAATCAATATTAAAACTCATTATAAGTACGTTTGAGGGCTCTAAATGAGTTTAAGAGCCTCACAAACAAAGCCTTTCCTTTCAAAAAATGACATTTTTGTTCATTTTCAGCAGTTTTCGATCAGT
The DNA here is from genome assembly GCA_037043455.1 of Cyrtodaria siliqua. Lineage (NCBI taxonomy): Eukaryota > Metazoa > Mollusca > Bivalvia > Adapedonta > Hiatellidae > Cyrtodaria > Cyrtodaria siliqua. Next base: position 22,773 of record JAWPHD010002591.1, on the reverse strand, counting down.
TTTTGGTCTTGGAAATACAGAGTGCTCCCACGAGAACAGCTGATTTTTTGTTGAAACAAGTACTTGATAGGAATGCATCATCGGTCAAAAAACTGTGCGCGCTCGGAGGTACGCTCTATATTTTTAGGATCAAAATCTTGCCCAGAAAGGTCCAAAACCTACAAAATATAAAAATGCCATTTTTTGAGACCCTGTTAATTCTTCTAGATAAATAAAATAAATAAAACTATATTTTGAAGATAGAAAATATGATCAATTTACTTCAACATGCACGACAGATTATATGTAAATATTTTTTGTTTGTTTGCATTTTGAACATATTGGGGGCCAAAATACCCCCTTATCATACCTTGTCCTTTATCACAATATATAGTAAAGCACATGCACGCATGCACGCATCTATGCGACTTGTAAACATCATTAATACAGACATTTCCTAATGACAACAGTTTCAATTGTTTTAATTAGGCATTTATAATGTAATACCTCATCAAAAGTTCCATTCTTTATAAATATTTCTGTTCTTAACCCTAAATCTGGATTGATTTTGCAAAACGTGAACATCTACAAGTCATAAAGAAGGGGCTCAAGGGCCTCACCTCAATATTCGAGAAACAATTCAAATTCTTAAACACTTAGCTCATGCACATTCAGAATAGATTTTTACAGGCTTTTTCTTAATAACTTGATGTGATAGTGACCCACAGAACAGAGCCACACTTGAATCAAGGGTCACCACTGAAACATGATAGTGGACAATACGCATATGCTGCATGCAAAGTATAAAAAAAGTTTTACAGACATTCCTTTACAACTCTATGTTATACTGTAATAGGAGCGCGTCAAATGTAACCTCCGGGTTACCATTTGAACAGACGTGGTACAGAACATTATGCTTACGCTACATGTGAAGTATTAGACGTCTACGTATTGTGGTTTCAGAGAAGATTGTTCTTAAAGATGTCTATATACCTCAATGTAAATATGTGACCCCTGGGGTGGGACCAAATATGACCCCAGGTCACTGTTTTAAAGAATTTGGTAGAAGAATTTAAGCTTATACATCATGCAAAATATTAGACGTCTAGCTCTTGTAGTTTCAGAAAAGATTAAAAGAAAACTGATTATGCTATACAACTTTATGTAAATATGTGGCCCGTGAGGCGGGCCAAATATGATCCCAGAGTCTCCATTTTAACAAATTGTGCAGCAGACCATATGCAAAATATTAGAACTTTAGCTGTTATAGTATCAGAGAACAATATTTTAAGAAACTTGGTTTTTATTTAAAACGGGGAGATAACTCTCATAACAGGACGCTGCTACCCTGTAGGCACTGCTATCATGGATGTTTTTGTTTCTCTAAAATGTACTACATATTAGCATGGTAGCCAAAAATTGTCTGGCTCATGGTCTATATATGGCATACCCACAAATATATATTATAGATAAATCTCAAATACACAATATGGGATGTTCATAGTACTGAAATCTGCAAAAGCCATACCGTGTTCATTTCGGTCTGTAACAAGTCCACTTTGGAAGCCTTATCTTTCTGCAAAGTATCAATATCTGCTTTAGTTGTAGTTTGTTGATCAGCGATGTTCTGCTTCACTTGTTTTACCTCCATTTCAAGTTCCAACTGTTTGACTTCCAGCGCTTTTACTCTATCGAAGAGTACTTGATGTTCATCTTCCATTGTGAAAGTAAACTGGGCAGTGTTTATCTGGTGACCATAAACATTTAAATTGTTATTTGTCTTCTAAGAAAAGCATATTAAGAATGTATATGATATTAAACATGCGTGGTTTCTTTTTAGTGTATGGTGTATATATTTGAAAGGAACACAGCAATCTTGCATCCATTTTGCTTTCTTACATGAAAAACAAACCAAACGTCTATCAACGGGTATTCTGTTGTTCTTCTTAACATCCTGATTGAATTCAATAAAATATTGTTTATGTGTTATACATGTATATACACATTTGACTTCTACGTATGTAGATCTGTATTATACATGTATATACATACTTGACTTCTACGTATTTCTTATGCGTGTGCATTATGCATGTGTATAAATACTTGACTTGTACATGTGCCTTTTGCATGTGTATACATACTTCACTTGTATGTGTGCATTATGCATGTATATACATACGTGTACATGTGCCTTATGCATGTGTCTACATACTTGACTTGTACATATGCATTATGCATGTGTATACATACTTGACTTGTACATGTGTATTATGCATGTATATACATACTAGACGTGTATGTGTGCCTTAAGTATGTCTATATACTTGACTTGTACATGTGCCTTATGCATGTGTCTACATACTTGACTTGTACGTGTGCCATATACATTTGTATACATACTTGACTTGTATGTGTGCCTTAAGTATGTCTATATCCTTGACTTGTACATGTGCCTTATGCATGTGCATACATACTTGACTTGTATGTGTGCCTTATGCATGTGTATACATACTTGACTTGTACATGTCTTATGCATGTGTATACATAATTGACTTGTATGTGTGCCTTATGCATGTGTATACATACTTGACTTGTATGTGTGCCTTATGCATGTGCATACATATTTGACGTGTATGTGTGCCATATGCATGTGTATATATACTTGACTTGTATGCAAATACATACTTGACTTGTACATGTATACATATTTGACTTCTATGTGTGCCTTATGCATGTGTATACATACTTGACTTGATGTGTGCCTTATGCATGCAAATACATACTTGACTTGTATGTATGCCTTATGCATCTTTAGACATACTTGACTTGTATGTGTGCTTTATGCATGCAAATACATACTTGACTTGTACATGTATACATATTTGACTTGTATGTGTGCCTTATGCATGTGTATACATACTTGACTTGTTTGTGTGTCTCATGCGTGTGTATACATACTTGACTTGTATGTATGCATTATGCATGTGTATACATACTTGACTTGTACATATGCCTTATGCATCTTTATACATACTTGACGTGTATGTCTTATGCATCTATATACATACTTGACTTGTATACACATTGGCTTGTATGTATGCCTTATGCATGCATAGACATACTTAACTTGTACATGCATATACATACTTAACTTGTACGTATGCCTTATGCATATGTAAACATACTTGACTTGTATGTGTGCCTTATGTATGTGTCTAAATACTTGACTTGTATGTGTGCCTCATGCATGTGTATACATACTGGACTTTAACATATTTTGTATGCATGTATATAGATACTTGACTTGTATGTATGCCTTATGCATGCATCTACATACTTGACTTGTACATATGTATTATACAAGTATATTCTTACTTCATTCGTACGTTTGTTTATTTTATATCTGTTTTTTTATGCCATATACATGCATATACATGCTTATACATGCATATACATGCATATACATGCTTGACTTGCACATTCATGTTTATTTTGTACATGTTCTTTATGTCATATACATGTATATACATGCTTGACTTGTACCGTGTCTTATACATGTATATACATACTTGAATTGCCGCAAACTGCTTAAGAACTATATATATTGATAAACATGTGACATGGGCTTTCCGTTAATTGGCGTACGGCCATAAATTACGTCCAAAAATCGTAGTTGTACGGCGAAAATTAACATCAAAGGCGTACAGTGTACTTCCAAAAACTTCAAAGTACGCCGCGATTCTTTACTACGGACGTCCCATAATCTGTAAATTACCGATTATAGCCCCGCCCATCTAATCTAATTTCATTTGAGATTGGCGACGTAACAAGTTGTAAATCAATTAAAATTCAGTGGAGCCTGTAATTGACAGGTAAAACCGTTTTTGTCCAGTTTTTATCAAGGGTCACACGCATGGCTGGTGAGAGGAGAGAGTGTTAATTAGATAATTGGCCTAGCCGCGCATTTCACAAAATAAAGTATAATCTCGATGCCAAATTGCTTAATTTATATTCATTAACCACAAAGTTGAAACTCCTTACACAAACAGATTATACATTTTAGGCTATTTCTTTTATATATTTGTGACATTTTTCTATGTATTTTTCAATGTTACTAATATAAACGAAGTACTGATAGACAAACAATATTTAATAATCTCTAACCTAGGGGAAATAACTCTACGCGAATGGAGACTAAACACGAAAGTGAAATTATCACTGGCAAAAACAATCGATTACTTTGATAATAAATTAAAAAATCTGTTACATTTATTCCTACACATGACTGTTTTACATACCTTTCATTACTGTATGCCAATTTAAAAGCTTTCCTGGACTGATAAATTGAAAACTGTTTGCAAAATGTAATTCACTGTATAAAACTTGTGGGTGGGGTATGGCACGCAAAGGCAAATTAAGTATTTTTAGTTTGAAAGCGTTTATATAATGATGTCATCAAATATTTTCTTTTATAAACAAATAGATGATTATAAATATTCTTTTTTTCTTTTTAACAATTTAGATGTGTTGTTTCCCTCACCACCACGCGGAATCACCGACTCAAAGACTGAGTATGAATGCCAAGCCCAAACACTGGAACTTCCTAAATTTTCCCCATGAACTACCAAATTTGATACACAGGAAGTTCAAACTTCCTAAATTTGAACCTTAGTGGAAGCCCTAAGTGATGTCTGACTTGTATTAATTGTTTTGCGATATCTCTAAAGTAAAGTATCCTAGACAACTGTATACACACCTCATTGATTTTATTTACAGCATCAACGGATCTGTCCATTGTCAACAACACGGGGTCTGTCAGAACTGCCAATGAGTACTTGACTAGATCATCCAAGTCAGCTTGTAAGAGTGTGAGATCGGCATTGTGCATGATTTTCTCATTTCGGATGCATCGAATCTGATACAATATATACAATGTGCATGTTAGTATAGAAACATAAAGACATCTATATATATTAAATTTAATTAATGTGTCTCCTACCAGGCTTTAGTCCCTCAAGGAAAACGAAAGTTTTGATCTGAAACCAATTTTCTATTCATAGTAAGTGACCTTGGACCAAATGATCCGAATAGCAATCCCAAGCTTCCTTTCTATGAACTGCACCTTTTCGTACAGTTTAGTTAAAATCCCTTAGGGGAAACAAGTTCGATACCTATTCATGTATTCTCCATTAACAAGTGATGGGGAAAGCAATATTGAGATACCTGCTTATGTACCCTACATTAACAAGTGATAGGGAAAGCACAATCTAGATACCTGCTCATGTACCCTTCATTAATAAGTCATAGGGAAAGCACAATTTAGATACCTGTTCATGTATGCTACATTAACAAGTGATAGGGAAAACACAATCTAGATACCTGCTCATGTATCCTACATTAACAAACGATAGGGAAAGCACAATCTAGATACCTGCTCACGTACCCTTCATTAACAAATGATAGGGAAAGCACAATCTAGATACCTGCTCATTTACCCTTCATTAACAAGTGATAGGGCAAACACAATCTAGATACCTGCTCATGTATGCTGCATTAACAAGTGATAGGGAAAACACAATCTAGATACCTGCTCATGTACCCTTCATTAACAAGTGATAGGCAAAGCACAATCTAGATACCTGTTCATATGTCCTACATTAACAAGTGATAGGGAAAGCACACTCTAGATACCTGTTCATGTATGCTACATTAACAAGTGATAGGGAAACCACCATCTAGATACCTTCTCATGTATCCTACATTAACAAGCGATAGGGAAAGCACAATCTAGATACCTGCTCATGTATACTACATTAACAAGTGATGAGGAAAACAAAATCTATATACCCGCTCATGTATCCTACATTAACAAGTGATAGGGAATTAACACAATCTAGATACCTGCTCATGTATCCTACATTAACAAGTGATAGGGAAAACACAATCTAGATACATGTACCTACTCATGTATCCTACATTAACAAATGATGAGGTAAATACAATCTATATACCCGCTCATGTATCCTACATTAACAAGTGATAGGGAAAACACAATCTAGATACCTGCTCATGTAACATACATTAACAAGTGATAGGGAAAACACAATATAGATACCTGCTCATGTATCCTACATTAACAAGTGATAGGAAAAACACAATCTAGATACCTGCTCATGTATGCTACATTAACAAGTGATAGGAAAAACACAATCTAGATACCTGCTCATGTATGCTACATTAACAAGTGATAGGGAAAGCACAATCTTGATACCTGATCATGTATTCTACATTAACATGTGATGGGGAAACACAATATAGATTTATAAATGTTGATGTACCCTACATTAACCATGTTAACATGTGATAGAGAAAACACAATCTAGATACCTGCTCATGTATCATGTATCCTACATTAACAAATGATGAGGAAAACACAATCTATATACGCGCGCATGTATCCTACATTAACAAGAGATAGGGAAAACACAATCTAGATACCTGCTCATTTAACCTACATTAACAAGTGATAGGGAAAACACAATATAGATACCTGCTCACGTATCCTACATTAACAAGTGATAGGGAAAACACAATCTAGATACATGCTCATGTATCCTACATTAACAAGTGATAGGGAAAGCACAATCTTGATACCTGATCATGTATCCTACATTAACAAGTGATAGGAAAAACACAATCTAAATACCTGTTCATGTATCCTACATTAACAAGTGATAGGGAAACACAATCTAGATACCTGTTCATGTACCCTACATTAACAAGTGATAGGGAAAACACCATCTAGAGACCTGTTCATGTATCCTACATCAACAAGTCATAGGGAAACACAATCGAGAAACCTGTTCATGTATCCTACATTAACAAGTGATAGGGAAAATACAATCTAGATATCTGTTCATGTATTCTACATTAAAAAGTGATAGGGAAAACACTATCTAGATACCTGTGCATGTATCATACATTAACAAGTTATAGGGAAAACACAATCTAGATACCTGGTCAGATAACCTACATTAACAAGTGACGGGGAAGTGATGGGGAAAACACAACCTAGATACCTGCTCATGTATACATCCTACATTAACAAGTGATAGGGAAAACACAATCTAGATACCTGTTCATGTATCCAACATTAACAAGTGATAGGGAAAACACAATCTAGATTCCTTTTCATGTGTCTTACATTAAAAAGTGATAGGGAAAGTACAATCTAGATACTTGTTCATGTAACCTACATTAACAAGTGATAGGGAAAACACAATCTAGATACCTACTCATGTGTCCAACATTGACAAGTGATAGGGAAAACACAATCTAGATTCCTGTTCATGTGTCCTACATTAAAAAGTGATAGGGAAAGTACAATCTAGATACTTGTGCATGTAACCTACATTAATAAGTGATAGGGAAAACACAATCTAGATACCTGTTCATGTGTCCAACATTAAAATGTGATAGGGAAAACACAATCTAGATTCCTGTTCATGTGTCCAACATTAAAAAGTGATAGGGAAAGTACAATCTAGATACCTGTTCATGTGTCCAACATTAAAAAGTGATAGGGAAAGTACAATCTAGATACCTGTTCATGTAACCTACATTAATAAGTGATAGGGAAAACACAATCTAGATACCTGTTCATGTGTCCAACATTAAAATGTGATAGGGAAAACACAATCTAGATTCCTGTTCATGTGTCCAACATTAAAAAGTGATAGGGAAAGAACAATCTAGATACCTGTTCATGTGTCCAACATTAAAAAGTGATAGGGAAAGTACAATCTAGATACCTGTTCATGTGTCCAATATTAAAAAGTGATAGGGAAAGTACAACCTAGATACCTGTTCATGTATCCTACATTACAGGGCTCGACATTAGGCATTGTCCGATAGGTTTTGGCAACCCAGACTTGGGTCCGGACAAGTTGATTCTGAATCCAGGTTGTCCGATCGGGCAAGTTGAAAAAAAAAAAAAAAAAAAATCAAAATGAAAACCCACGCCTAAATACGCTGAAAACCCACGCCAAATGACAAAATTCAAACCTCACCATAGCGAGTGTTGTCTAATAGGAAGTGATTGTAAACTGGACAGTTTTGCGCATGCGCGGCAGGATTTTCCCTGCCGATATATATAGATAGTGTATATATAGATAAAGGCATTCCTTATGTTGTGAAAATATTGTTAATAAAATACAACAAAAGCAAGTTGTAATACAACAAAAGCAAGTTGTTTAATTATACGCTAATCATAAATTTTATGAAATAAAAATCGCTTGAACAATTTGCGACAATCATATACGACCGCTTTGCGCATTGTGTACATGTATCACGCTTCATCGGATCGCAATCTCTGAATAGAAATGCTTTATTTTACATGTTTTAATTCCTTTACAGTAAAAAATTGAGATTTCATATTCGGACAAGTTCATTATAGGTGGATTTCTATAGAGGCTTGCATTAACAAGTGATAGGGAAAACACAATCTAGATTCCTGTTCATATATCCTACATTAACAAGTTATATGGAAACACAATCTACATACCTGTTCATGTACCCTACATTAACAAGTGATAGGGAAAACACAATCTACATACCTGTTGAACAGTTCATGTACCCTACATTAACAACTGATAGGGAAAACACAATCTAGATACCTGTGCATGTGTCCTACATTAACAAGTGATAGGGAAAACACAATCTAGATACCTGTTCATGTACCCTACATTAACAAGTGATAGGGAAAACACAATCTAGATACCTGTTCATGTACCCAACATTAAAAAGTGATAGGAAAAACACAATCTACATACCTGTTCATGTATCCTACATTAACAAGTGATAGGGAAAACACAATCTAGATTCCTGTTCATATATCCTACATTAACAAGTGATAGGGAAAACACAATCTAGATACATGTGTATGTACCCTACATTAACAAGTGGTAAGGATACACAATCTACATATCTGTTCATGTACACTACATTAACAGGTTATAGGGAAAACACAATATATATACCTGTTCATGTATCCTACATTAACAAGTGATAGGGAAAACACAATCTACATACCTGTTCATGTATCCTACATTAACAAGTGATAGGGAAAACACAATCTAGATACCTGTTCATGTATCCTACATTAACAAGTGATAGGGAAAAAACACAATATAGATACATGTTCATGTACCCTACATTAACAAGTGATAGGGATAACACAATCTAGATACCTGTTCTTGTATCCTATATTAACAAGTGATTGGGAAAACACAATCTAGATACCTGCTCATGTATCCTACATTAACAAGTGATAGGGAAAACACAATCTAGATACCTGTTCATGTATTCTACATTAACAAGTGATGGGGAAAACAAAATATAGATACATGTGCATGTACCCTACATTAACAAGTGATCTAGGGAAAACACAATATAGTTATCGTTTATGTATACTACATTGACAAGTGATAGAGAAACACAATCTAGATACCTTTTCAAATTTATCCTCTGACTGTGTCAAGGTGGTCGAGAAGTTGTTCTTTATCTTTTTACAGTTGATTATTATTCCCAGCAGACCAGAACAGTCCATATCCTGTGCGGTCTGCTTTTTTTCACAGCCAGGCAATGCAAAACATTTTCCGATCTCCCAATATTTGGTCGGATCAGTCCAGGAACTGACGTCAGTGTTTTTTAGCATTAGACTTCCCAGGTTATGTTGAGCGACAAGGGCAGTATTAATATCGGTACATATGTTATTGGATATACACGCCCAGTTTTTCTTTTTTGCTGATGTATTGTTACATTTCCCACATGATACTACCACACCTGCTGGCAGCCGCGTGCATATGTTTTTCAGGATAGATTTATGCAGGGATTGCACTTCGCTGTCCAAATAGTCAGCAATTCCATTTTTCAGATGTTTCAAAACAAGCCCACCTTTTAACCATGTTTTATAGTCGGTATTGTTAAGACGATCTTTCAATGTTTCCATGTTGCCTGTAAATGCAAATATAAAATATCATGCAAACATCATGTGCAACCCAGTTACTTATCTCTGTTTTAAAATATGTATAGGTGTACAGGGCATGCATATCTTTCACTGTATTGTCATGTGACGTAGCTGTTACTCTATGTAGCTGTTACTCTATATAATTGTACGAGAGGGTGGTTCTGTGTTGTATATTAGCTATATATGTAAGTTAGTCATTCACTATGCAACACCATGACCGTCTTATGATCAAATGAGCATTTATCTTTATGTTCAGTATATATGCCTTTATGTGCAGTGGTAAAAACATTATATGCAGCTGTAACATCATTATGTTCAGTACATTCCCCATTATGTGCAATGGCTCTAGAAGCCATTATATGCGATTGATCAGTTAAAAATCAATTGCTCTCAAATTAATATTCAGTGGTACAAAGCGTTTCATGTTTGACTTATTTTAAATTACAACTCGATAACAAAATTTGTCTATCGATAAAACATTCATTTGACACCACCCCTCCTTGCCACTCTGGACAACCTATATTTTATGGTTTAACCCCCATCACCGCATCGTGCTGGACTAAAACAATCTCTAGAGCTATCACTGAAGGTGATTAATACCCCGCTTGGTGACCTGTTTGAATATGTGTGTAGCCTAAAACTAGAAGGGTGTTCCATGGAACAGATTTTTTAAAGTGTTAAAGTTCAAGAAAAGCGGCATAAATCTGCATTGGATAAATGATAAGGAAACTGTAAAAAGTTTCATGACCATAGGTCAATATTTTGACAAGTTATGAAGTAGGTTAGGTTGCAGGTTAAAATTATATGAAAAGGAGGAGCATAACTGCAAAATTGAAAGTCAAAGAGTTATTGGACATATGTAACGACATTCCTTTGGTTAAGATGAAGATGCGTTTGAAGTTTCTTGAACATAGGTAAACAGTAAACTACTTTTAAAGTTATGGCCAGTTATGAGCTTGGTTAGGTGCAGGTTAAAGTTTTACGAGAAGGGGCATATAGTTATGGTTCTTGCATTCTCCACATCCTCTTATTGCTCTCTGTCATTGTGTTTCATTGAGGATCGATTAGTAGTTTTGGAGTTATATTTCGGACAAGAAGTTTAAGTATAGAATTACAAAGCCCAATAACTCTATTGTCCATGAAGATAGAGTTAGGGTTATTGCAATCTTCACTTCATATACTTGCTCTCTATCATTGTGTGATGTTTCATTACAGTCTAGTAGTTGATGAGTTATGCTCCGGACAAGAATTATAAGTATAAAATTACAAAGGGCAACAACTCTCAATTAAATGAAGACAGAGTTATGATGCTTGCATTGCGCACTTACTCTCATAGCCTTCTATCATTGTGTGAAATTTGATTGCAGTCCCACTAGTAGTTGTCATGTTATGGAGCAGACACAAATTATAAGTATAAAATTACAAAGGGCAATAACTCTAACTTAGATGAAGACAGAGTTATGGTTCTTACACTGCACTTTCTCACATTGCCCTCCATCATTGTGTGAAATTAATTTCATTGCAGTCCTCTTAGTAGTTTTCGAGTTATAGAACGGACACCAACTAATTTAAAGGGAATTAAAAAAACACAAATTTTGACCAGATATATCAAGATATCTACCTTAAGTTTGTCTGACGAGTCAGAACTCAAAGAATTTTTTTTTAAGAGACAGACCCAGGGCTTGTTGCTTCTGAAAATGGACAGGCCCTGATTTAAAATGGAAAGGTCCAATATTTTTTTCTTTGTGGAAATGTGTCTTTATTCACTTTTATAACACACATTTTTTACGTATGTATTACTCAAACTCAGAACCTCCCCTGACTATATTTTTCTTTTTGTTACCACTTTATGCTCCCTAGTCAGCAGACTTATTTATCACTTCGTTAGAATAGAATATTACATTGAAATTTACAACCGATGCAAAGGAGAGTATTTTTGCCAAACGATAATAATCAGAGCCGACTTGGTGAAACTGGAGCCGAACTTTGAGCGACATTTTTAATCAGGTTTTATTAGACTATCAGGGCCTCCTCTGGCTACATTTTTCATTTTGTCACCTCTTTCTCCAAGTTAAAGCATTAGGAGCATAGAGTAACATTCATTTAAAAATAGGATACAATGAACTCCTTACACATGATAAAAGAAAGAATGATGAATGAAATAATGAATAGAAATGTTTTTCTTATTACATTATGTAAAAATAAATAAAAATAAAAAAAATAAAAAAAATCCGAAATTATGTACCATCCAAACTACTATGACGCCGCACTTTTACGGCCTGAATATTTCACAAACATTCAATCGAAATACCATCAATTAGGAACTTTTTTCATGCATTAATGTGTTTTGAATGCCAAAAATGGTATTTCTTATCAAAGAGGAAAGAAAACACAAACCTAATAGCAGGATAATGTAGTTTTACGTCAGAAATTGTCGATCTCAAAGTTGTGACAAACTGCCGACTCGACTGGCAAAATATTCAAACTTCTTATTGTTTCAATTTGTGTATAACAGATTTTAATTACTTTATTGCAAGTGTTTTCATAGTTCAGAATACACATGGGAGTATTTTTTCTTGAGGATCTTGAGATCAAGTTTTTTGTTTTTATTAGACCGGCCCGACGGGCTCCTTGTATGCAAAATGAGACCCGGGCTTCGCTATCCTATTCTTGGAGCACTGCGAATTTTTATAATTTTCAAATGTTTCTTGCACTTGACATGATTGTCCAGTGCCTTTGCCCCGCTGGTGGCATAGTTCACGACCAATGAAAATGCGTGTTAGAAATCGCTTGGTTTGATTGTTGTTAGCTGCCCGACGCTGAATCTTATCACTAGTAGTTTCAGAGCATCATATTCAAGCGCGTTGGTGAGTCTGACGTGACGCTATCGACGCTTGATCTCATTACTAGTAGTTTATAAGAGCATCACATTCAAGCGCGTTGGTGAGTCTGACGTGAAACTGGAGACAGACGGCCGACAGATCGAGGTATTTGTTTATTTTTGACAAATTTTGTAAATTGAAATAAACGATTTTTAGCTTTGAAAAAAACGGAATTCCGTCAAAAAACGGAACTCTTTCATCCCTGAATTAACTCTAATTCAAATGGAGACAGAGTTATGGTTCTTGTGCTCTGCGAGTCTTTTCATTGCCCTCTATCATTGTGTAAAATTTCATTGCAGTCCCACAAGTAGTTTTCGAGTTATGGAGCGAACACGAATTATAAGTATAAATTACAAAGGGCAATAACTCAAATTTGAATGAAAGCAGAGTTATGGATCTTGCATTATGCATGTCCTTTCATGGCCCTCTATCACTGTGTGAAATTTTGTTGCAGTCTCTCTAGTAGTTTTTGATTTATTGAGCGGACACAAATTATACGTATAAAATTATAAAGGGCAATAACTCTAATTTAAAAGGCAGAGTTATGGTTTTTGCACTCTGCACATCCTCTCATTGCCCACTATCATTGTGTGAAATTTCATTGCAGTCCTATTAGTAGTTTTCGAGTTATAGAGCAGACACGAAAAATAAGTATAACATTACAAAGGGCAATAACTCTAATTCAAATGAGGATATAATTATGGTTCTTGTACTCTGCACATCCTCTCATTGCCCTCTATGTGAAATTTGAATGCAGTCCAATTAGTAGTTTTAGAGTTATGGAGCGGACACAAATTATAAGTATAAAACGACAAAGGGCAATAACTCTAATTTAAATAAAGGTAAAGTTATGTTTTTTGCGCTTTGCACATCCTCTCATTGCCCATTATCGTTGTGTGAAATTTGATTGCAGTCCATTTAGTAGTTTTTCGAGCTATTCAGCGGACACGAAATGGAACGGACGTACATACGGACAGATGGCACAGGGTTTGATATTAACTTTTTTCAGCAACTTGTCCATAGGACAAGTAACTTACACAATTTACTTGTCCCCAGTCAAATTTACTTGTCCCCACACTTCATGTAAAAGTGATACAAAAAACAAGATTAATCATGAAAGTGACATTACATTCCCTCAGTTGCATTTCACCAATGAAAACAAGATGGTTTTTATTTGTCATTTACAATGTGCTCACCAATGTGTTGACATTTTTTCAGTCAGACGTTTTAAAGATGTAAAATTCATTTCTTGTTATAAAATTTAGTTGTCTGTAGGACAGGTCACCTGGGACAATTAACTTGTCCCCAGTAGAATCTACATGGCACAGGACAAGGGGACAACTGTTAATATCAAACCCTGTGGCATTACTATATCCCCCTTCCGCTTGCAGCGGTGGGGATAAAAAATATGTGGAATCTTTATGTAAAATTAGTGGAGTGTAACCTTAGTACATCTTTAAATTAGTAGTGTGCAACCTATGATATTTTCGCATAATAAGAAAAAGGAATACATGCAATGCTTATCTGAATATCTGTTAAATAACGAAAACAAATAATTAAAATATGCGGAGTCTTAAGTAGATATTAGTTGATTATAAACTTATATGGTTTTCATTATGTCTTTTCACATCATACCAACATCGAAAAGCAAATATTCAACCATTATTTGCTTAATAACTCCTGAAGTGATTTCTGTATAGCCCCCACCAAACCTTGTTTGGCGGGGGTATAAATATAATTAGTGGAGTGTAACCTTAGGTCTTAAAATGTGTAGTGTGTAACTTTATGAGGTGTTCATTTAATATGTATTTATATACCATAACTAGAACTATCAATGAAGGTGATAAATACCCCGCAAACGATGCTTTAGAAAGATCAATGGCAATATGTGCATGGCATTAAGTGAGCAGCACCAACATTGTGTCCTGCACATGTACACGTCATGTTTATTACAAAGTTTCAATTCAATATCTTCAAAACTGTAAAAGAAGTTCACTCCATAAGACTGCAAATGTTGAATATATCAATTTTGACTAAGTGCAAGAGCAATAACTCTGCATGGACTTGACCGAGACGAACTGAAATTGCGTCAAGCATATTTACACTTCAAGTTAATCATATATACAAAGATTCAATTTAATATCTTGAAAACTGTTAAAGTAGGTCACACTAAAAGATTGCACATGCTGAATATAGCAATTTTGACTAAGTTGAAGGGCAATAACTGTACATAAAATTGACCAAGCCACAAAAAAATTGTATTACACACATCTACAGTTCATGCTGATCATTTATTCAAAGTTTCAATTGAATATCTGGAAAACCGTAGATGTAGTTTGCTCCACAAGATTGCATAAATGCTGAATATATAGCAATTTAGAATAAATGCAGATCAAGGGCAATAACTCTGCAGGGCATTAACTGAGCTGTACCAAAATCGAGTCACACACATGCACACTTCACACACATGCACACTTCATGTTGTTTCAATTCAACATCTTCAAAATTGTAAAAGTAGTTCACTGCACAATACTGCAATTTTGACTAAGTGAAAGGCCAAAAACTCTGCATGGAATTAACCGAGACGAACTGAAGTTGTGTCAAGCACTACACTTCATTTTGATCATATATACAAAGTTTCAATTTAATATCTTGAAAACTGTTGAAGGAGTTCGCTCTACAATATTGCATATGCTGAATATATAGCAATTTTGACTAATTTTCACATGCATTTTTTTTACCTGATTACCCTCTAGGGGGCCCCAGGGGCCAAAAACAAAAACTTATTGGGCATCTGCATATCCTTAACTAAGAAATACGCCTGAACATGAAATCTGAAGAGTATAGAGCGAGTTAGCGTCACAAGACGGAAACTTTGTAATAGTAACTGCAAGTTCTCCAAGTTGTACCCCAGTAGAGAGGCACTTTATGCAGATGTGAAACCCGTTTTATATACTCCATAATTTGGATCATAAATGCCTATTCAAAATTAAACTTTTTGTGTGTGTTTTTTGCTGGATTACCCCACTAGGGGATCCCAGTGGATGGAGCAAAATACCAAATCTTATTGCGCATCTACATATCCTTAACTAAGAAACACCACATATGAACTTGATATCTCAAAGAGGGTAAAGAACAAGAGGCCCAAGTGGGCCAGTAGACGCTCTACTGGTATGATGTGACATTGGCCAACTCAAGAAACATGTTTCCTATATATGTCTATGTAAACTTTGGGTTATCGTGGCGGCCATTTGAATATTTGATAGAGGCCAACAACAGGAACATGTATATGATATTTAACTAGAATGGAATAAGTGGTAATATGTCATTTGATAAATGTCCTTAAATTTGACCTAAGTTTAGCCATAATGGCCATTATGGATGACTAGAAGCCCCAAAAATACAAATCTGAGGGGGACTAACCCAAAGATCATTGTAATTAAGTTTCATCAAAATCCTTCAAGCGATTTCAAACGATGTCATTTTTAACGTTTTCCAATATAACTCAGTGTAAATTTTGGGTCGCTGTGGCGGCCATTTTGATTATTAAACGATAACGAAAAACACAAACTTGATAGGGGCTAACCCAAGGAACATGTTTATGATACTTCACAAGAATGGAATAAGTGGTTTCAGAGGTGATGTTGTTTGAAATTTCCTTAAATTTGACCTAATTTCAGCCACGGCGGCCATCTTGGATGACTGGCAGCCAAGAAAATCACAAATCTGAAAGGACTATCCCAAATATCATGGTGATTAAGTTTCATCAAAATGCTTCAAGAGGTTTCAGATTAGATGTCATTTTTAACCTTTTCCTATATAAAACTCTATGTAAATTTTGGGTCGCCGTGGTGGCCATTTTGTTTGTTCGACGATAACGAAAAACAAAAACTTGATAGAGGCCAACCCAAGAAACATGTATATAATATTTCACAATAATGGAATAAGTGGTTTTGGAATTGAATTGAATGTAGTTTAACGGCTCATCAACACAGTAAAGGTTATTAAGAGCCGCCCCAGAGAGAGGGGAAGGATACATAGGAATCCTGGAACCTGCCCTACTCTTATTATCGAATAGATTCCTATGGTTCTTTAACGTGCTCGGAGGATAGACCGATACACGGGACCGCCCGGTTTACGTCCCCATCCGAAGGACGAGGCTAAGGATAAGTGTCTTGCCCAAGAACACACCGACGGAACTCAGTGGCACCACGGAGGATTGAACCCGGGGCCTCCGGTTACAAATCCGCCGCGCTACCGACTGCGCCACGCCAGCCCTCAAGTGGTTTTGGAGGAGATGTTTTGGAGGAGATGCTGTTTGAAATTTCCTTAAATTTGACCTAGTTTTAGCCATGGCGGGCATCTAGGATGACTGGCAGCCGCAAAAAACATAAATCTGAGGGGGACTATCCAAAAGATCAGTGTGATTTAAGTTTCATCAAAATCCTTCAAGAGGTTTCAGAGAAGTTGTCATTTTTAACGTTTTCCAATATAACTATATATGTCAACTTTGGGTCACTGTGGTGGCCATTTTGATTATTCGACGATAACGAAAAACACAAACTTGATAGAAGCCAACCCAAGGAACACGTTTATGATATTTCACAATGGCATAAGTGGTTTCGGAGGTGATGTCGTTTGAAATTTCCTTAAATTTGACCTAATTTTTGCTATGGTGGCCATCTTGGATGACTGGCGGCCATGAAAAACATAAATCTGAGAGGGGACTATCCTAAAGATCATTGTAATGAAGTTTCATCAAAATCCTTCGAGCGGTTTCAAATGTAAGAATTGACAAAAATAACACAGAAATATGTAAAAAATAAATAAATAAATTGATTGCGAGTGTGTGTGAGTGTGTGTGGTGGGGGGGGGAGGGGCAACATAATATGTGTAAGAAGCTATGTGTAAGAAGAATTGACCAAAACAACACAGAAATATTTAAAATAAATAACAAGAGGTCAATGACCTTGAAGCTCTACTGATTGATTTTGATTCCAGGAAGTAGTCGCTACAAACTTTTTTTGGAAAATTTATTTTTATCCAGGGCGGCCATCTTGAATTACCGGCCGACCTGAAATTTTGCTAGGATCAATTAGACATCAAGAGCAACATTCCTGTGAAGTTTCATGAAAATCCGTCAAGTAGTTTCAGAGGAGTAGACGATACAAGTTTTCATTATATAACTCTATGTAAACAAAGATGGCCGCTGGCAGCCACGTTTAACGTCAAATCAAAACAATTTTTGAAAAGGACCAATATCATGTCATGCTGATCATTTTAGAAAAAGTCCCATATTAATATCACTTATAGTTTTCAAGAAGTAGTCGCTACAAACTTGTATTTTGAAAATTTATTTTTAGCCGGGGCGGCCATCTTGAATTTCCGGCCGACCTGAAATTTTGCTAGGATCAATTGGACATCAAGAGCAACATTCCTGTGAAGTTTCATGAAAATCTGTCAAGTTGTTTCAGAGAAGTAGTCGCTACAAATTTTCATTATATAACTCTATGTAAACAAAGATGGCCGCTGGCAGCCATGTTTAACGTCGAATCAAAACGATTTTCGACAAGGACCAACATCATATCATGCTGATCATTTTAGAAAAAGTCCCATATCAATATCATTTAGTTTTCAAGAAGTAGTCGCTACAAACTTGTTTTTTAAAAACCTATTTTTAGATTTGGCGGCCATCTTGGATTTCACATCAACATGAATTTTTGCTAGGATCAGCTAGACTTCATGGGCAACATTTCTGTAAAGTTTCATGAAAATCCATTTAGTAGTTTCAGAGGAGTAGTCGCTACATAAAAAAGTTTACAGACGGACAGACAGACAGACGGACGGACGACGGACACCGCACCACGGCATAAGCTCTGCTGATCTCTGATCAGTAGAGCTAAAAATAATAATAATAATAATCGAGTTTCGAGTGAGGGGGGTGGGGTTGTGGAAGACGCGCGGGGTGGGGGGAGGGGGGCAACAATATGTGTAAGAAGCTATGTAAGAATTGACCAAAACAACAGAAATATGTAAAAAAAACAAATAAAAAAAAATAAAAAAAATCCAGTTTCGAGAGGGGGTGGGGTGGGGGAGGAGAGGTATGAGTGAAGTATGAATAAGATGCATAATGCTGTAAGAAATCCCAAACCAAAATTATAGATATATACACATGCAAACCTAGATCTAGATTATTGCACATTTTATTGGCCATCAAAATTTGGGTTCCATGGGAGCCCAGAATTTGCAGAAGACAAAATTACTTACCCAATCCTTTACAACATACTATAAGGAAACCAATTCCCAAATTTAGTTCAGCTAGGACAAGAAATGTAAAAGATATAGACCTGTAAACACAGCTTCCACGCAAAATTTAAAACAGACACATTTTAAGGGCTATCATAATTTGGGTTCCATGGGAGCCCATGGGCTACAAGAACCAAAACTGCTTATGCAGCCCTTAAGATAATGCTATAAGGAAGCTCATGGCCAAATTTGGTTGTGCTAGGATGGATAAGAAATGTAAGAGATATAGACTTGTAAACACAGCTTACACGCAAACCTTAATGTGGGACGCCGACAAGACGCCGACGCCGGGGTGATTACATAAGCTCTCTTATTCTTTGAATAGTCGAGCTAAAAACTCACAGTTGACAAGCCCGACGGGCTAGTTGTTTTTATTATTTAAATGTCGATTTTAAATGATCTTATATGATCCTGATGTCGAAAATTTCCAAATCATTTCAATTTTTCACTATTCAAACTCTTCAATATCGTAATGTAAAGTAGGGTGGTATGATATAGACCAAGACAAGCACCTGCAAATGTGCGAATGTGTAGGTGTGTCAAATTACTCGATCAATGATTGGCCATTTTTTCTTTGATGGCGCAAAATGCTGAAAAATAACCCACGTTTTATACATATCCCCACATCTTTTTCGTAGAGACGTTAGCATTTCTATCACTATATTAATTTTAAAGCATTTTATTGACATGATGAATGTGACCTTCACATTGTAAACAAACATGTGGCGATATTTAATTACGGCACTGTCTCCATCGAAACAAATGAAAAACTGAATAGGAAAAGTGTCATCAGCAAAGAAACATGATTCAAATAAACAGGGGAAAGGGCCTTTTGCCTAAATAGTTCTTTGGATTTTCAGGGGAAAAAAGGAGGAGAGAGCGATTTTTTTGTTGATTTTTTTGGTTTTCCGTTTTCCGATTTTTAACAGGCGAGTGCTTTTAACCTGAAGCGAGCGTTATTATTTTCTTTTTATGCCCCTCGAAGGTTATATATAGTAATTGCACCATCTGTCTGTCAGTCCGTCCGCCCGCCCGTCAGTCCACAGTTTGTGTCCGGACTATACCTTCAAAACCCCTACATGGATTTTTAATTAACTTGGCACAAGTGATCACCATAACAAGACGATGTGTCACGCGCAAAACTCAGGTCACTATCTTTCGGGGGCATATAGTAATCGCACCATCTGTCTGTCAGTCCATCCGTCAGTTCGCAGTTCGTGTCCGGACTGTACCTTCAAAACCCCTGCATGGATTTTTAATTAACTTAAACAAGACGATGTGTCACGCGCAAAACCCAGGTCCGTACCTCAAAGGTCAAGGTCACACTTGCAGTTCATATGTCAAAAACAGGTACGCAAGTTCGTGTCCGGACCGTAACATCACAACCCCTGCTAACTTGGCACACGTGATCACCATAACAAGACGATGTGTCGCGCGCAAAACCACCCAGGTCTGTACCTCAAAGGTCAAGGTCACACTTGCAGTTCATAGGTCAAAAACAGGTACGCAATTTCGTGTCCGGACCGTAACGTCAAAAGCCCTGCCAACTTGGCACAAGTCATACCTTAACAAAATGATGTGTCGCACGCTATTCCCAGGTCCGTACCTCAAAGGTCAAGGTCACACTTGCAATTCATACATGTATGTCAAAAACAGGTACGCATTTTCGTGTCCGAACATCACAACCCCTGCAGTGATTTTTAAATAACTTGGCACAAGTGATCACCATAACAAGACGATGTGTCGTGCACAAAACCTTCATCTTTGGAATCGCGTTTGAGTTTCACTTCAGATATTGAGTCCAGTGTTATCGACTGAAGAAGTGGATTTATTCGGGAAAAAAATCCATAAACGGGGAATGAAATTTCCAAGGTAAGTTTGCATGACTTTAAAAGAAATTTGATTGTAGAAAATGCCTTATACAGGCCGTTGCAAAAAAGGGTATAATGGCCGTGGCATATAAATGGATTGACTATGACCTAGTCACAAAGCTGTTGTCTTGCAATATTTACAAGCAGTACAGTCATATAGGAAATGCAACCTCAGCTATAGATAGAGATGGATTATGAAGTTTCCCCTCAGTCATGCCTTCGCCAGGGAGCAAACCCATGCTGGTCAGATGTCTGGCTATAGCTCCAAAGCCAAGGCCTTATCCATTGAGCTACCAAGCCTTGATATTTTGGTATATTTTTATTTTGTCGCAAAATAGTAAAAGGAGAACTAGTTGGTTTTAAGAAGGGCTAGTAAAAACTAGAATTATCACTGAAAGTGATTTATACCCCCACAATACCGCCTTGTCACATAAACATGGCAACCACAAGAAAACAATGGTCTAGTTTAAACATATTTATTTCCAATAAATGTACATGGAAATGGGGTCGGGCCACAAGTTATTACAACATTAGAAATCCGGCCCTCCCGCTACAAAATATTCATACAATTTAGACAATATTTAAACTACAAAATATGAAATAAACAGGAAAAAAAAATAAGACAGTGGGGAGAGGAGAGGAGAGTTTTCAATATTGTTAGTGATCAGGGAAGAAGAATGTGCGTGTTACAGCGTTCAAGTCAAAGATGTATAAGTGTAATAAAAGATGTATAAGAATAAGTGTAATAAAAAGAGACATGGTCATGAAGAGGTGTTATACCCGTGTACCAAATATTATTTAAATCCATCGACCCTTTCATGTGTTATCGTCCGGACACCGTTTTTTGGGCAAATTCTAAGTTGAAAAGGGGCCATAACTCCGTCAAAAATTGGTGGTTTGAAACCAGTCGAACTTGACCTGTATTTTATGGTCTTAAAATCTGTGTTCCAAAAATTATTTAAATCCGTCGACAGTTTCACGAGTTATCGTCCGGACATCGTTTTTTGGGCAAATTCTATGTTGAAAAGGGTTCATAACTCCGTCAAAAATTGGTGGTTTGTTACCAAAGTCGAACTTGACCTGTATTTTATGGTCTTAAACCCGTGTAGCAAAACTTATTTAAATCCATCGACCCTTTCATGAGTTATCGTCCGGACACCATTTTTTGGGCAAATTCTAAGTTGAAAATGGGCCATAACTCCGTCAAAAATTGGTGGTTTGCAACCAAAGTCGAACCTGACTTGTATTTTATGGTCTTATACCCATGTACCAAATATTTTTTAAATCCATCGACCCTTTCATGAGTTATTGTCCCGACAATTCTAAGTTGAAAAGGGGCCATAACTCCGTCAAAATTGGTGGTTTGTAACCGAAGTCGAACTTGACTTGTATTTTATGGTGTTATACCCGTGTACCAAATATTATCTAAATCCATCGACCCTTTCATGGGTTATTGTCCGGACACCGTTTTTTGGGCAAATTCTAAGTTAAAAAGGGGCCATAACTCCGTCAAAAATTGGTGGTTTGTAACCAAAGTCGAACTTGACCTGTATTGTATGGTCATAAACCGGTGTTCCAAAAATTATTTAAATCCGTCAACCCTTTCATGAGTTATCGTCCGGACATCGTTTTTTGGGCAAATTCTATGTTGAAAAGGGGCCATAACTCCGTCAAAAATAAGTGGTTTGTAACCAAAGTCAAAATTGAC